>RPOG01004494.1:0-43897 GCA_008086565.1 Thalassoma bifasciatum | reverse complement strand
AGAGAGAGAAGGGAAGAGGGGTGGAGAGAGGAACATCAAAGAACATTTCATTCCTTTCCTGTGGAGATGCAGCGGGGAAGAGAGGAGCAGAGTGGTGGGCCTCTGTGTGAGCCGAAGAAAGAGAAAGAATCTGTTCCCGCATCCATCCATCCGAGCATCCACACAAACTTTAACCTCCTTCGTTTCACTGGATCATCAGCGACCGGTTCACTATTCGTATGACTTCATCAAACTTCAAACACTTACTCTTTTGTCAAACATTTGAATACTTTATCCAGTTAGAAAGCTTGGATTCTTTACATTTTAGCCACTAAGTTTGTTTAATTAGTGAAATGTAATAAGTGAAAAAATCACTCATATAGTGATCACAACAACTAGGACGTCCTACATGTTATGGGGTCCTGAAGTCACGTCAATAGCCTGCACCCTGAATATTCACTCTCCTTTCCACCAGAGGAATCCAGAGTTCAAACATATCAAAAGTTTTGTTTCATCAAATTCTTCCAAGTGGTGAAGTTTCTCCTGTAAAGTTGTTGTTTGTCTGTCGCATCTGTTCTCATAAAAAAACAGCAGTCTCACAGTCTTATAGCATTTCTTCCTCAATGTGAATCCGGCAAAGCTGGTTACGATTGTTTTGCTTAGGGTTCTAGCTGCAAGCCAAACATGTTTTCATTCCAGGACAGCTTGTGATAGACAACAAGCACTCCCTGCTTGAGTGGCAAATAGCGTATAGTGGTCTTGCATAAAAAGCTCTATTAGAGGTTAGTTTGTTGACTTGGTGGCCAATCGCCTTACTGTTCACTAGAAGCTAGATGTAACCATTTAGATCATTGATGAGAACTATGTATTGTACTTAAATATGTGACTGGGATCTTTGATTTCATTATTTTGATGAACCTTTCCACAAAGAGAGCAAAGCTGACTTACAAAGAGGACACTGAGCACTGACAAAGCTGGTTTTGTTCACATGAGGTCAGCGGATGAGAGCTGGACAGTACAACTCTGCCTGGTGTTTGGTCACCGGAGACTGAAAACTCTCTAACTCCTACAAGATTTTACGTAGAAAGCTCAAATGTCACACAGATGTAGATGACAAGATGTAAAAAAGGATGTGGTGGATTTTTCATATCTGGCATGAAGTATCTTGAAATTAATGATTTTCAAAAATGGTTAAAAAAATCTAAGAGGCAGAAAAGGGTTTCAGCTGCATTTATCCTAATGTTGACCATAGCCACATATTAAAACAGGAAATTTTCTGAGATGATAAATTTTAAACTTTCAAATGAGGCGTCACTGATGACGTTGACTGTAGGTTTTTCAGGTATACTTGAAAACACTTTATGGTGTAAAGGCCAGAACTAGGTGAGATGTAAAGGGTTAAAGCTGAGACACTGCAGCTGTTGTGAGGCTACTTAGAGAAAGAGCTGCAGGACGCTCGGGTTCAGATAATCCCCGAGAGAACTGACAGGAGCAGACAGTGAAGGTAGAAAAAGTTTGGATGCGGGGAAGCAGAATGAGACGAGAGGATGCGGGATGTCAAGTGTGCGAAACAAGAGAATAACATGAGAAGCAAGGATTCTTTTTTTTTTTTCTGGTGAGAGAGGAAATAGGGGGGGGGAGATGAATCTGTTAGGCAGAGAAAATAGACTAAATAGAAAGAATCCAGAGCTGCAGAGACAGCGAAGGCAGGCTAATCTGTTTTGTTTGTCAATTGGAGTTCCTAATGCACTCACATCATCTTTCTCCTGCCGTCAAATCTTCTCCTCTGCTGTCTTAATCCACACAGCCCTGCCAAGAAGCCTATACCCCAATCCTATATAAACTGACAATCCCTGCCTGAAGGAGGTCACAACAGTTCGGAGGAAGCTTTGTGGTTTTTCCATAAACAAACACATGCGACGCTTTGCCAAGATCCTATATAACTCTATACCTCTGTACTCTGTTAGACCCCGGAAAGTTCACTAAAGTTTGCAGCTTAGACGTATGAGATTTCAGTTTATTTAGAGCTGGGTAAGAATAAAAAAGACAATAAAAGCATGGGAATCCACCTCTGGTTCTAAGCCATTGTTTCTGTTTTGTTATTAGAGAAACAAAACTGATGCATAAGTGCAAAAAAAAGCTGCAGGTCCTTCACTTGATGCTGACTCTAAAAGCAGAGGGAGCCTCACAGAAGCTCATCTCCAGAAATAAGAGCAGAAATAAACATGTTTACAGCCTGCTACAAACAGGTTTTTCTCTGAACCCATTTCTTTATTCCTTCACACTGTGCGGAGGTGGGACGTTTGTTTGTGACTCATCCGTTTGGAAATTAGAAAAGACCAGGGGCCTCGTCCACCAAAGGCTTGTGCAGCTATTGCGCCTACCAGACCCCGTGCAAATGAGCCGAAAAGACATCGTCTGATTTTCAGCGCAGACTCGCAAGGTTCAATGCACGGCAAATTAAAAATAGCACCACTGTGATCCTGCGTTGTTTGAACTGAGAGGAGAGACTATCATTTCGGGCATAGCGAGCTCATGTTTATGCAAATGAAATACAGTGTAAAAAAACAGAAAATTAATTCACCAACACATACATGTAATGCTGTGTTCTCCCCAGATTTAAATAATGAGCTGTCTTTTTTACAAAATCTGCAGATTTTGATTTCAAGCTACTACATAACAAGACCTGTCCTACTCTGCCTCTGACTTAGAGATGGGATTTATGGCTCTTTGAGAGGAGCCGGATCTTGGTGAGCTGTTCCTTTCGAAGAGCCGTTCAAAAAACTAGCTCCTTTAGCTCATTTTTATATTAAGTTTTAAGAAGCCGTCCTGGCTTTAACTCAATTTATCTTGGAAGTAGTCACTGGGAGGAACGACTTTCGATATTCCACCAATATGAGTTTGAATTATTCTGAAATATTGACTTTAACCTTATTGACGTGTGGATTAGATTTTAAAGTCTGATCTGGATTCATTGTTAATATTCCACAGGGTGGCGCCATATCACTCTGCTTTGACAGTGACGTCACTATTTTGAATAGCCCCTCGCACAATTTCTGTGTATTTTATACAGGTGTAAACCCTGACTTGAACATATATAAACATTAAAAAACAAAGCAGGCTACAATGAATTTCTGTGCAAAACAGATTTTAGTGAAAGGATAAAAATGCATTTTGTTGCTCTGTAAACAGTTAAACCCAGAGGAGGACACCTGCAACTCAGTTCCCATTGTTCATATTAACGAGCCGTTCAAAAGAACCGGTTCGTTCGCGAACGTCACAACACTACTCTGATTGGCCCCATTTGTTTGTGGAACTTTTCTCTGATTCACTGTTAAGGACTCACTTAAGCACCATGGTAAATTGAAGAGTAACACTTTATGGATGGATTGAAAATTAGCAGCTGAACATCTTTGGGGGAAAAAAATAAATAAAAGGATTTATACACCCCTGATCAAAATCATAAGACCGGTAGAAAAATTGCACAAATTTACATTTTGCACTGTTGGATCTCAAAAAGGATCAAAGAGGAGCTTCAAACTGCAAAACAAAGAACAGTGAGACATATAAAAAAGGGGTCAGAAATATAAAAAAAAAAAAAAACAATTAAAGGTAAATAGTATGTTCATCAGCTGATCCAAAGTTTAAGAACACAGCCCTTAAAAGACAAAGGTTGGACGCAGTAAGACAGCCATTTTGAATTTCTTCAAAGATCCTGAGAGTTATTGTCCAAAAAAAAGTCAAGTGATAGAACCAAAAGCTTTTCACCAGCCCTGAGCCTGAGGATCTGATTGGCTGTTTGTCAAGACATGGGACAATCCTCAACGCAAATTAAGGTTGTTTCTGGAGTCGACTGCAGCTCAATAACCATCTGAGAGAAAAGAGCTTCAAGAACAAAAAACCTCTTGAAAGGCCTCGTCTCCTTCCACTAATTTGTTCATTTGGACTTTGACAAAGAGCAACAAACATGGAACATTGAACCTTGATGGTCCTGATGTCGTCCAACGTTACTGTCATGACAAGAAGATCCCACTGAGATGTTTTCAAGGCAACAGTGGAGGAGACACCACCATGATCTGCTTTTTCCTTCAATGGAACAATAGAGCTGACGACTGTGCACGGTAGCTGGTTATGTGGAGATGTTTCAGGAGGCGTCCTTCATGACTAAGGGCCCTGCTCTTTGTGTTAATGACTGGGTTTTTCAACAGGACAACACTGCAGTTCACAATGTGAACGCCTGACAAAGGACTTCTTCTTCTTCTTCTTCCAGAGGAATAATCTCACTCTTTTGGATCATCCTGCGTGTTCCCTTGATCTAAATCACATTGAGAACATTATGGGATGGATGGAGTAGGAAGTTTACAAGCTCCTCATTTTGGACTCCTTGTTTCAGACTTTTATTTCTAGTTTGGGGTTTTTCAGGTTTTTCGAACTTTGGTCTTAAACTTTTGATCAGGTAATGACCAGACTATTTCACTTTAATTGTTGTTTTCAATTAATTTAATGGCAAAACACTGAAATCTGAGCAACTGTTTATGTCTTGTTTTTGGTAAAAGACGTCTTTTCAGTCTTTATGAGCCACATTAAACAGATAAGTCAAGAAAAATGTCCTATTTACAGACAAATTTGATGTCTGCTCATAATGAGGGAAAAAAAATCAGCCAATAGGATAAGAAAATAGCTTCCTGTATTTAGATGTTATTCTAATTTTCAGCCAAACATGAAGCCATGTTCACCACTTGGAGCAACAGTTTCCACACATCAAGCATGAACAAACTCATTTATGAAGTGATCAACAAGAACAATGGAGCTTCTTATTATTGAGTCCTTTTTTCAACCTTTGATTTCTATTTTAGTTTTTTTTCTTTTTTTCTTTTGAGCTGTAGCCATTAAGGTTTGATCACTTGATGAACGGATTATTTCACTTTGATTGTTGTTTTGGATAAACTGCTCAGTTTTTTTTGTATCACTCCTATTTCTTCTTTTTGTATTTCTAGAGTCTGCTGAGAAGCTTTTTTTAAAGATCCAACAGAAAACAATGTTAATCTGTGCACCAAAACTGTTTTATAGAGAAGAAGCCTAGACAGAGACAGTTCTACTTAAAGTGCTCTCACAACCAAAATAGGCTCCATTACTCGACTGCAACTTCTGCCAAGCTGGTTTCTACCCTCAGCTGCCAGAGTTTATTGACCTTTACCTGGTTTATAAACTTCTTTATTTTGTGAGTCATCAATATTTGACAAACTTGCTGATCTGCACAAACACTGATGAAGCACCTGACCTCTTCTCTATTGTCAGTCAGCCAATACCTAATTTTGTTGGCAACTGGAAAAGATTATCTTGTGTTTTGGATCAGGCTTCTCACAACTGTGACAACGTGCAACAACCACTTCATACAGCATTCGTTCTCCTACAGGATGAGGAAAGGAGACCTGCTGTGTGAACACGGAAAGACCTGAGGGGGAAAATGTGACGACGTGTCATTTCATCATCAGAATGAGAGCGGAGCAAACAAGCGACAGGTGCGAAAACAATGACAGCATCCATAAGTGAAATGATGCCAGAAGGGCGCTTGTTTCTGTACAGACCTCGCTGCTGTGTTTCACAGTTTGCTGGTTTGTTTAGAGAGAGGAGCCTTTGCTGCAGAGAAAAAAAAAGAAGAAGTTGACTGCTGACTGAAAAAGCACGACTCAGAGCGGCTCGATGTGACTGTAGGCAGAGGAGGAAATTGGGGAACAGCTGAACTAAAGGATCAGATCTGCTGCTTGGATTCACCTGAACAACCTGTTCACTGCAAAGACAAACCTTTATGAATATTTTATATCCTGAGTTTATTTCTCTTAGTGGGCCGGTGGAATCTTTCAGAGTACTTTTTCCTCTTACTTTCCGGAGCAGGTGGCCACTCAGGAGAGGCTTTTTGGAACAGATGTTAGTTTAGGTGGGCTCCACTGGAGCACAGGCCTCTCCATATGTGTCCTTAAATTATACATTCTTACAAAAGGAGGTCGTGTTTGCACCCATATTTGTAGGAAGACAATGCCTCATTTGTGCTGTTTGGATGGAAAACTAAAACATTCATGCATTCATTGTATAAACAAAGCTCTACACATCAGGGAACTATTGCTGGGTTAAATTCTCCAGTAAGAAGTATACAGCTGTGGAAAAGTTGATATAGTTACTATGACTGAGACAAACTGAGGCAACACATCTGACTGAATTCTCATGACAAAGTTCAGCCAACCTCAGCAGGACTCTGAGTTAACAAGGTCTTAGTTTACAGCAGAAAAGACAATGTTTATTTCATGCCGCAACATTGTGTCTCAAGAGAAGGTATTATTTTTCCCTTATTTTAAAACATGGATATGAAATAACAAGGCTGGATGCTTATACTAAAAACAACAGCTTTTCAAACTACCACATGTTCATGTTTCTTAAGATTGTACAAATAAATCCCTGATTCCAAACTTAAACTGACAAAAACTCTACTTCTCCACTTCTAAAACTAACACAATATCTTCTTGAGACTTGCTAAATGATGACATCATCACATAAGGGTCCTAACTGGTTCATGAGATGTTGGAGGGCTTTACAGTTTCATAGCAATTCCCCCTTAATGTGAAACTGGTACATCTGGGTATGTTTTTTTCTCCTTTAAATTCTAGCCATGAGACAAAAGTGACCTCATTGTTTTCATCCTAGGACAGCTTGTGATAGCCGCCAAGTGCTCCCTGCTTAGCTGACCTTTCGCTCACAATGGTCTGGAGTAACAGCTCTGCAGAGGGTTGTTTGTTTGCTTACAGTCTTGTCACTCTCTGGTACAGTAGCCAATCACCTACCCCTTCACACAAAGCCAACTGTTGCCATTTAGAGCATTGACAAGACTGTGTCTGCATTCGCTTTCATGTGCACAACAAAAGTACAATTGGTAACTGGGAACTACTATTTCAAGAATTTGGCAGCAGAGTTGACTAAAAAGAGGACACTGAGCACACTATAAAAAGCAACCTGTAGAATCTAATCAGTATAATTGAGGTAACAATTTGCACTCAGTTTGATAATGAAATTTTTTTAACCTTTTTTTTTCTTTTTTGTTTTTGTAAATATAACCTAAATACATGAACAATAACATACTCAAATAATTTGAGTAAATTTTTCTTTACCCTTTGAAATAGATTTTACGACTAAATGCCCATTTGAAATTCGGGTACGTCCATTTATAGCAGGGCCTAATGTCCACTGTGTGCCCTCCTCACTCATGGTCACAAGGTAAAATGTGATGTTTTTTAATACGCTACAATCATGAGTGAATCCGACCCCTTTTTATGTATTTATTTGTCAAATCTATTTCATTAGGTGAAGAAGAATTTACCCAAATTATTAGAGTATATTACTGAAGATACATTTACGCAATATTTACCTAAAAAATAAAGAAAAAAAAAAGTGGGTGAAATTCACACAATCAAACTGAGTGCAAATTGTTACCTCTATTATATTGAGTAGATTCTATAGGTTGCTTTTTATAGTGTATGTACCTTTTAGTTCAACACCCATTTCTCTGGGTAAATTTTATTCAGTTTATTTGGGTAGAAATGTTTACTGTTTAAAAACAGTTAAAGAATGTCAAATTTACCCATTATTACACAGTTGACTTGCTGACCTAAATTATTTAAGTATGATTTAGACAACTTGTATGGTTTATATTCACTACCCACAAAAATCTTTTTTTTTATAGTGCAACAGATGACAAGGTGTAGAAGCAATCTGCTGAATGTCTTCTTGAGGTTATTGATTTGCAAAAATGGTTTTAAAAGAAGAAAAGAGTGTTTCAGCTGCATTTATCCTGATTTGGACTTTAGCCACATATAAAAACATGACACTGTCTAAAATCAGAGATTGTAATCTTTCACATAAGGTGCTTGATGACTTTTGATCTTATGGTTCTGAGCGGTAAATCATGTAAAGTAACTAAGGGGGCACCAGATGGACAGAGCAAACCTTAAAAACCCAATACCCCTTCTTTGATGAAAGTTTTGTGTTACATACATTGTCGAGATATACATGAAGATATATTAAACCCAGACTGAGACAAAAAAAAGCAAAGGAGAATTGTAGCAAAAATATTTTTTTTCATGAGCATGAGACTTGAAAACACAAGGTGAGAAAAGCACAAAAAGCTGTGAGATAAAGTGTGAAAATAATGTATTACTTGTTCTCAGTTTTCACAACAGCGTTTGCTGATGTGATTTTCTTCACTGTCACCCTCCTCAAGTGAAGTAAATAATCTTCCTGCTATTATTGTTACCATTCTTTCATCAGTGCTTTTTTATTTCACTTTATATGTCCTGTTTGTTATCTGATATTATTGTATGGATTTTACTTTTACAATTTTATTTGTATTATTACACACACAATTCTCCATCACCATTCTTTATCTTCTTTGAGTCTTTTATTATTCTACCCATTACTTTAATTTCCTGTCTCTCTGTTCTTTTATGAGGCACTTTGAGCTGTATGCTTCTATGAATAACAAGGTGCTGTGTAACAAAGTTGAGTTCATTGTGAGACAGTATGAGTGAAGAACTATACAAACTAGTAAAGAGTAGATGTCGTGGAAAACAAGAGACATAAATGATCCAAAACACCTGCTGAAATGTAGAAACATGTTGTCAGCTGAGGACAGGAAATTAAAATGCCAGAGAGAACTCAATGAATGCTAAAGCAAATCAGAGTGACACCATGATAATATCAGCAGGTGAAATCAGTACAGGCTGCTACCACAAAATATCAACTTCCCCAGTGTCCTGAATCCTTTGTAAAGTGACCCAGACTCTGCTGGCATTGATCATACTTTAATTTAGCGCTATAATATGCTTGTTCAGCCTTTCTGTATGATGTAGTAGAGGAGTAATTCTGGGCTGCAGAGGCTGAATGTTGTTAATGCAGGACGCATACTGGAAGACAGATACTGGTTCACAAAGTCAGCTGCATGAAGACGAAGACAGAGCCGGGTACAGAGGGTGAAGGTAGAGTCAAAGGTTAGTGATGGAGGAGCTTTAATGAGGCTGCAGTTTTAGAATACTAATAACTGTTGAAGTCAGGAGGCAGAGATGTTGTATCCCATATTATATTTCATCATAACCGTTGTTATGGCTCTTATAAGTTGACTGTATGGTTAAGAAAAAAATCATTCTTAAGTGTTTTAGGAAGCTACCTCCAAGTCCAAGAAATTAGAGAAAAGAATATCAAGGCACTCACTTGTGGATTGCAAAAAACTCTTATTTTAATGAAAGAATATAGTATAATTTTGTTGCCATGGATATTCATCATTAGATGTCAGTGTGTGCTCCCTGAGGGTGCCGTTTATTGTCTTTCAGAAATTTCTTTATCGCAGCTCTGGCATGGGAATCAGGATTGTTAAGGGTGGCTGTTGTAGTTGTCTCCACAGGGAGCAAAGATGAGTCTTTAAAGAGGGGGGTACTGTTGTTTTGTCCAGCTTTAAACTGTTCTTCTAGCACCCTCAATACCCAAATGAAGAAGAAAAAATAAATAGTTGAATAGAACAAAGATGGTGCTCTGGGCCTTTCTCTCTCCCCTGGCACCTGCCTCCACTTCACCTGCGCACCTGGCACTCCTCACGCCCATCAGGAGGCTGCATTCACAGAGTGAAGAGGCAAATCTACAGAGACATTGAGTAAATGCAACTTTCTTGAATTTTGTGTTGCCTGACTCCTTAACTGTCCTGTTCTCTTTATGTGTTTGACTTCAGAGTAGGGACACAAACAATTAATCGACTGTCAGTTAATCGTCGATAAGAAATTACTCAATACAAATAAATCAATTGCAATTAATCGGTTTTGAGCCCGTACTTCCCTGCCAGCCTGCATGAGGGCATGCTTGACGCCACACGTCTTTGACCCACCCACGGGAACAGAAGAGAAGCTGGGCTCTGACAACAACAACAAGACAAAAAAGAAGTGCGGTAACCTGGCAGGATGAGGAGGACAAGTCGGTATGGAAGCACTTTAAGTTGGTTAATGACAACAAAGACGCCAAATACACAATCTGTGGAAGTATTTTAAAGTACAACTCCTCCACAACTTCGCTGAATTATCACCTCAATACGTCACATTCACTCGTGCTGCAAGGAGCGAGTAGCTCTCGGCCTAAAATCACCACAGCGTTGGGACGAAGAGTATGTGACTCCACGAAGGCAGAGGGTATTACCCAGCGGATATGTGACATGGTTACTACGGACACGCTGCTAATAAATGTTGTTGTTTTGCTTTGAACAGACAGTGCACTTATTTATTTTCATGTTTCAGGTAGCCTTAAAGTAGCATTGTTATTGCATTGTTCCATTTGTGAACGTGTTGTTCCCTGCTGTTCAGAATAAATCTTTTGTTAAGGAATATGAATTGCATTTTCTCTTTAACAAGAAAGAAAGCATTTTTTGTAGAAAGAAACCTATTGATTCAGTGGGAAATTCAGCTTCTCAGAAAAATTGGTGCTTATCAATTAATCGATCATCGATCAACAAGGTGAAACAACTTTCGATTAATGAAGTACTCTATAATTTGCAATCCTACTTCAGAGTGTTAACATAAATAAACAGCGAGCCATACTCCTTTTCAAGAGCCAGGAAGTGAGTGTCCTCACCCCTTGCACGACTTCTTTTTGAAGCAAAAACTCAAGTTGACAACATTGAATCAGAGTAAAACCACAGAGGAAAAACGAAAAAAAAAAATTGCATAATAAATTGCTATGACGGCAGCAGAAAATGTTAGCATTTTTCATGAAGGCGCAAATAGTATAGTTGTAACAGTTCGTCTTAACCGCTATGAAAGGAAACTGTCACTCACCAGGGCAACCGGGTATTACAGGCCACTGGACTTAAACCGGGGCCCACAACTTAATATTTCTTGCGGAGCTGCTTAAACTAGTCCCCCCCATTAACTCACAGCAGAGACAAATCAAGAGGAAAGAACAAGAAAACCAAAAGTGAAGGAAAACGCAGGAATCAGTCAGTTTCTCAAAATGTATCAGTAAAAAATCAACAGAAAACACTCCCAACGGGGGTGATAGAATCTCCCATCCTTAATAATTAAATAAACAAAAAAATACTCAGTCCCAAAACACAAATTAAAAAAAAAAAAAGTCTGTGTGTCCCAAATGTCCCTCCACAAATAAATGAGTTCAGTCTCAGTTCACTTGATCCAACGAAAAAATATATATTCCAGGGGAGAACAAAGGGGTTTTCCCGCCGACCGGCCTCGACGTCCAAAAGTTTAATAAATCCACTCAGGAAGTTCCTCCCAGCGAAGGAAAAAAAAACAAAAACTACTTGACCACAAACCATATGAATGGTCAGTAAGTTTTCCCCCTCGCTTATAGATTTTCCCCGGAAGTAAACACCATGACAGAATAATAAACATTCTCAAACATAAAAAAAATGAATCAACAAATGCCTCAGCCCCAACATTGCATAAACAAGAAAAATAATAATAAGAAAAAAACACTTAACCAATTAACCGTGTGATGACTGAAAACCATAAAATCCTACTGTCCTTCACACCCAAAACCTGAACAGTAAACCTCTTCCCTGCTCCTGGGAAGGCCTACACAAGAACCTGGGCCTTACATAGTGAATGCAAGTCAGGTAGTGAGCATATAAAAGTAAAACAGCTGAGATGTTTTCTCAACTCAAACAATAAAAAACATACAGACTTAGTAAAATGCACTTTTTGCCACCAATACAAACAATCAAACATGTAAAAAAAAATGCATATTACTCACAGTTATTGCTGTCTTAGAGATTCCTGTAGAGGATTACATTGAATTTGAGGACAGAAACCAAACAAATGCAGCCATGCTGTTTCTTTCAAAGCCATCAGTACTTCCTACTTCCTGTTTCTTGTGTCCACATTGACTTCAAAATAATAGCATGAATACCTTATATGTAAATAAATGATTTTTATATATTGTTGCCAACTTCACTTTAATATATAAAACACATAGAGGGCAAAATGTTACCCATGTCTCACCTTTTCCTCCAGTGCCTCCTTGAGTCTCCTCCACCTCTGCTCAGCCTCATGTTCACTCCTGCTCATCACACACATGCTCAGAATTCTGGATCACTGTCATCTCATCACAATACAAAAAGAAAAAAAAAACCTTTTACTGCTTCTCTGTCCCAGTCAACTTTTGGGTCCCAGCGTTTCAACTGATTTGAAACCTTAACACTTGAAACCTTCATAAATGTAAAAAATGAATAATTCGTCATCCAGGGGTTACTTTCAAATACAACCTTCATGAGGGTGTATTGTGACTTTTTCAGGCTTTATTCTGTCCCTCTGTTACCTCCATCCATCTGGTTGGCACTTTGGAGGCCTTTTCTGGGCACAGCTATGGACAGACCTTAGTGTTTGAAGCCTACCACTCCAATGGGTCTTAAACAGTTAAGCCAATAAGTGATGACCTCATCACTTCAAAAGTCTTGTGAAGATCTCTGTAAGATCTTGTGCTACAGAAAAGATTGTTTTGATCAGTTTACAGAGAAATTCAGAGATTTCTGAAACATATGAATATGTAGAGGTTTGAAAATCAACATGTTTAGTCTGAACATCCAGCTCAGTTGCTTCTTATGTTTAAAATTGAGGAAAGCAGAATACTCTCTCTGTAATGAAATATTTAAAGACTGATTTGTGTCATTATCCTGCCTTTGAAATCATCCCTGGAGGTTTGCGCACCAGGTTTTGTTATGCATCAGAAACTCTTTTAGCTTGTTCATATTTTCCTAACTGGGTAAAAAAATGCATCTCAGACCAGCTGCACCAACAGACTTAGGCTTTGATTATTTGGCAAAAAAACTGCTGTTGACAAACTTTCTTTTACAAAGACAGTGAAGGAGCTTTGTGCATGTGTTGTAAAAGCCTTCAAGCACCTGCATAAAAATATCAAACTTTTGGAAAACCAGGTAGCTAATGGCACATTTTCATCTTCAAGGCTTCAAGACGACTTCAAGGTTTTCTCAAAAAAAAAAAAAACAATAAGTGAACTCACGACGTCTCCGTCCTTTAGTCTCACTCTTCACACTCCTATCAAACAGACGTATGACTGAGGTGAACTTTTGACTTTTGTTTGAACTGAGTAGAAGAAACTTTGAGAAAAAGAAAATCCCTACATGTCATTTAAAGGAGCAGAGCTAGCATGGCTCTCTCCAACTCTCCCAGGTCTTTACCAGATGTGGAATCTAGATTAATAACCTCACTTTATAATCAGGCCAGCTGTAGTCACCCCTTTTTCAGGGTCCCTTTAATTAGATGTCTTGGTGGAATAGAGCGAAGGAGGGACAGGAGTTCTCATCAGCAGATCCAGAGATAACTTATCTCTCTCTTTCACTCCTTTACTCCTTCTACTTTACTCTGTTCCCGCTCCCTTTTCTTCTCCTCAAAGGTGTTATTCTCCAAAGGCTCTGCCACCAGAACCTTTTAATAATCCCAAAGCAATTTACAGGGACTTTAGCTCAGCTCATCTCCAGGTGCAGACCCAATAACAACAGTGGTGACTCCCTTATTCCCTCAACTTCACGTATTGATTTCCAGGCGAGGCTAATAGGGGCGAGAAGGTCATCTTTGCTCTATATTTTGGGACACTTCAGTGCTCTGTATGTAATTAACTGCAGCCCGATCAATTCCAGTGACACGCTGCAGTGAGAACTCCACTATGGAAAGTAAAAGGAAAGTGTTAGGTTGAATAAGTTTTGTTTTCTTTTTTTCAATTGATGCACAATGTGTGTGTATACTTAAGTATTGGATCTGAATTAGACTGCAAGTAATAGATCCCATCACTTTTTAATAAAAATAAACACATACTGCCTGAGAATGGTCACGTTTTTAAATCCTGTTCTCAAAAGCATTTCAAAGGTGAAGTATGCAGAACTTTTCGATAGGTTTTGTTTCTCTGATTACAAACAGCATCCAAACTCGTCTCCTCCTCCGTGGCTCAGCGTCAGCAGCTGTGCATGCTCACTGCCCCCGACAGTAGCTAATAGAAAGGCTAACAGTCGTAGCTTCATAAACACACCATAGACGGTAAAAACAGCCCTGAGATCACCTGCAGCATCACATGGGAGAAGCTCCAGAGTCGTACACCTGACTTCCTGGTTCGCTCAGGATAGCATTTCCCACTTGCTATGAACAACACACAAAGTCACATGCACACTGGGCGCGCTGTGATTGGCTGGTCATCACCCATAAAAACTTCTGCTCTTCGCCCAGAAGCGTCCCGAGTCCAGCTTAATATTAACAAAAAGGGCAAGGAGGGGGTCTATAAGGGGGTGAGGCACACACACACAGATACTGACACACAAGTACAGAGGCCCAGAGACGACGATTGAGCAGGATTATCCCAGTAAAAACTAAATTTTTAATTTTTATGATAATTCTGCATACTCTCCCTTTAACTAGAGTTCAAGCTTTGGGTGGTAGATTCTTTAAAGAGGATGTACTGTGCTTTTTTAGGCTTTGTACTATCCCTCTGGTGCCCCTGTAGCAGTTTCAAATGACTAAAAGCTACAATAAAAATCCTTATTTTTCTCCCACTGGTGTATTAGAAAACCCTTGGTTCAGTCTCAGTCTAAACAGCTCCATTTTATCTACTGTCTCTTTAAGGCTCCCTGCTCCACAAACCCCCTTCCTTCTGATTGGCCAGCCTTCTGGAGGCCTGTCAATGGTTGTGTCTCAAAGCTTCCATCGTTCACTGGCACCTCTGTCCCTCTCACTAGAGATGCACAGGAGAGATTCACAGGAAATGAAGAGAGGAGGAAAAAGGAGATTTGTTTGAAGAGGAATGAGACGTCTGTCCTCCAGCGTCACATGAAGATGATGGCATCAGGTGATAAATGGTGGATCATCTGTCAGTCAGCTCTAACAGCTGTTTGTGTTTGTACATGTGCGCTGTCATAACTCCAATGAATGAGCTTTTTTCTACAATGTTGAGAGTCTTGGTGAAGTGTTCAGAATGGAGGTTGAAAACCTTTGTAAGAATACCTGTATGTCTACTACCAACAGTGCAAAAAATAAAATCTTAACAAGTCATTATGTCTTGTTTTAAGCAAGAATTGTCTTGTTATACTTGTTATGAGCCACGATTGACTGACAAGTCGAGAAATGTCTTATTTCAAGTTATTTAAAGACAAAAATGAGGTCTGAATTGCTTGTAATTGCTTTGAAAAAATCTACCAATGGAATTAGAAAAATTTGCTCATCAAGTTTCATGAAAATAGAAAGATGTCCTAATACAAGAAACTTTTTTTTTTTTTTTTGTAGCTCTTTGGCAATTTTTTGGGCTTGTTACAAGCAGCCCGGGCATTAGTTTTAGCTTTATATAGCTTGAAATAATACATTTTTCTGGACTTGGCAAGTGAATATGGCTCATAACAACGATCATATTATTTTTTTCTTAAAATAAGATGCAATCACTTGCTCAGATTTCAGTTTTTGCTGTGAAGGTTTAATAGTTTGTGTTGCAGTCCCTGTTCATGGTGCTGATCTCTTTGTAAGCAGACAAATACAAACCTTCACACACAGATTAGAACTGAACAGTTTCATCAGATAACTCTGTGCTGGTGAAATGAAGTTAGAAAAGTTTGGTTTAGAGCAACTTTTGAACTTTGAAAAATTGTCAATTTATTTTCCTGACTCCTGAGGTATCTGTGCTGAACCCTTGTGTAAATCTTTATTATCAGCTCTGTCACAGAAGACCTCTGAAGAGATTTCCTTACTGTTAATTGTTTTATAATTGAGAAACTTTTCCTGCCTCTGAGTGTAATTATCTTTAATTGATTTTCTTTAAGAACTTTGAAAAAAGTAAAAAAAAAAATACATTTGTAGTGCAATTATTCTTCTATCAAGACACAAAATTCATGAAATGTAACACATATAGTATATATTATATTTTAAGTTTCACAGTCCCTGACAAAAAAAGAAAACTCTTTAGAAGTTTTTCTTCCTGTTTTAACTTTGTTAATATGTTTGATGCTGTAATTGACTTAAAACTTGGCATCTTGACTTTCTGTATCTTTACACTTGATTACCATCATTTATCATCTTGCATCCAAAGCCATCCATCACTTTAATGACTACTTCTCTGAAAAGGAATTAGACACAAGCTATAAATTCTTTATGCTCAACATCTGTTACGACAGCTTGTTTGTAACACACAGTGTTTAATGTATTTTGCATTGTACTCGTCAATTATTGACATGGATTGACATGACAGCATCACACAGTTGGTGCTGATTTGTGGGCGAAACATCCATGATGAGAATCTTCCACTTCACCACGTCCCAATGGAGCTCTATTAGACAGATCTGGTGACTGTGGAGGTCGTTGGAGTACAGGAAACTCATCGTCATGTTGAAGAAAACAGTTTGGGAAGATTTGAGCTTTGTGACATGGAGCGTTGTCTTGCTGGAAGTATTGATATTAACAACAGTAATTTAATCTACCAATATGGCACCTTTTAAAACAGTATTGCAAAGTGCTTTATGAAGTAAAGATTAACCAGAAAAAGTACAATAGAGGTGAAAAAGGAACCTAGGAAGGATTGGAAGACAAAACAATATAATAAAGGAAGTAAAACATCAGAAAAATAAATAAAAATAAAAGATCCAAACAATTAAAACAACAAAAGATACAGGATTTAAGATCCTGCTCATGATACTGCTGAAAAAAAAAGTTAGAAGAAGGATTAAATAAAAGTAACATTCAAGGACAAACAGATGCTTGGCCAAATTTTCCCATCTCTTTTACAGAGATTTCAAGAGGGAAAAGAGTCTGCTGTTTTGCTGTCCTGAAGGTCATTTGTTCCAGAGAATGGGAGCTCTGACAGAAGAGGTCAAAGGTCACCTTTGGTCCTCAGCCTTCATTTTTTTGGACAGTGAACAGAGCTTTGGCTAAGGACTGAAGGTGAAGATACAGCATGAGAGGACTGAGGAGATCAGAAAGATGTATTGGAACAATTTCAGGGTGTGTGCTTTTATATTTTACAATAAAATTTATTATTATTATACAATTATTCCAGAAAAAACAAAAAACTATTTTTTTATGAAAACTCTGCATACTATCTCTTTAAGTTCAGTTTTCAGAAGTACCAAATAAAACAGTAAAGATAACAAGATGGTCTCCTGTTGGGTGGATGAACTCAAAATAATTGCCTCGCATGACTTAAATTATTCATGTCCCTTAAAATAATTCACAGTCTTGTATTTTGAACAAATACTTTTTGACTTCAATAATATATATATGTTTGTGGAGACACTAACTCAAATTTGTATTGTTGATTTCAGGGAATCAATGAAGTTAAATTCACTTCTCTCCAGGTTTATTTTTTCTCAATGCAATACACAGGGTGAGTGTAGTGCAGAGTCTGTTCTAACTGACCACTCTGTGTTTTTATCATATCTGTCTAATAGGCCAATAGTTTCAGCTCAGCTTTCAATGTCAATGCAATGTGAGCAACAGTCTCAAGGACACCAGAATGTGTGTCTGTGATCCGACTCAGGCTGGAGCCACACTGACGCTGTACAAAGATAACTCAACTGTAAGACCAAATACAGGGTTTAGGACTCTGACGTATACTGAGGCAATAATCTAAAGACAGAATTAAAGAGAGGCATAAGTCGGTGGGAAAATTCCACCATTATGCCTCCATGCTTAGATGCTTTAAGTAGTTGCCATGTTATTGGCTGATTGGGTATTTGTGTCAATGAGCAGTTCAATGATTAATTTACCCTCTAATGCATGGATTATGAAAGTCAGTGTCAGGATTCTTCTCTTGAGTGTTTTTATTTGTCTTAAGGCATGAAAAAAAGTTTTCCATTTTTTTCCCAAATATTTGTAACCGAACATTCAATGTTTTTTGTTGGGTAATTTCATGAATAATCATTTTTTTTAAACATTTTAACTCACTTTTATCCATTTTATCACTGAATAATTTATAGTTTATAAGCTTTTTCACCCTCAAATGTTTGTCTATAACATTTTTAAAAAATATATACAGCTCTGTAAAAAAATTAAGAGACCACTGCAAATTTTTCATTTTCTCTGATTTTGCTGTTTATAGGTATTTGTTTTGAGTAAAATGAACATTTTGTTTTATTATATAAACTACTGACAACATTACTCCCAAATCCCAAATATTGTCATTTAGAGCATTTATTTGCAGAAAATGAAAAATGGTCAAAATACCAAAAAAAAAAAAAAAAGCCCACTGTTTTTAGGCTTCCAATAATGCAAAAAAAAACAAGTTCATTTTCAATTTTAAACAAAACATTACTAATGTTTTAACTTAGAAAGTATTCAGAAATCAATCTTTGGTAGAATAACCCTGATTTACAATAACATCTCTCATGCGTCTCTCATGTTCTCCTCCAGTCTTTCACAGAGGAGAGTGATGACTACAGCAATGGTTTTTATACATTTCATAGTTAAATAAGATTTGTTTCAGGTGATCACCTCATTAGTACCTTATTAAGTAGAAATGGGTGTGTTAATGTTGGAATTCAACATACACAGCTATGGAATGACTGTCATATATGTAGAGATGCTGATTTCTGAAAATTTGCAGTGGTCTCTTCTTTTTTCCAGAGGTGTATATGTTTGGGGAAAAAAAAAAAAAAAAAAAAAACTTGAAAACATTTTTTCAGGCCCTAAGAAGAATAACAATATCCTGACACAGGCTAATATGAATTTCCACCATTCGAACTATTGAATTTAGGAGTAAATAACTTTTAAATAGGTGTCCACTGTAGTGACCACTATACACCACAGGGTTAATTGATCAGCATCTGTATAGTCGTGAGTGTTCAGTATATTCCTCATGTTCTAAGTTGGCTCTGTAGTTACAGTACACTCATGTGGCAAAGGGCTCACATGTTGTGCGTCACACTGTAGAGGGGAGAGGAAGGACAGTGTGCACCGATCCTCCTGCTGGCTCCTTGAGCTCCTGACCGACTTCCATCAGCATAATCACAAACACATCAATATCAAAGAGTGCATGAAGAGCGTGTCGGTGCCAGAGTTCAACGCCTGATTGAATATCCGCACTCTGATATTACCGTGAGGCTCTTTGGCTAACCGAGCCACTGAGACACATTACTGATGATCTCTTTGATAGAGGGCGGAGTTCATCTTTTATTGTTGCTGTGAGATAGTCGCTCTGTTAAAGCTCCAACTTATGACTCCAGCCAATCAATTAAATTGCTTTCATCATGAGAGGTTCATTTGGCAAAACCAATGTCTCTGCTGCTGAATATGCTTTTATGATACAGTCCAGAGGCAGGATCGTTCTGGGTGATGGAGTCTGATTCTCCTGAGGTCGTCTGGATCCTCTGGCCTCTTCATTTTAACTGTCAATAAAAGGATGTATGGAGAGAATGGAAGAAAATGAGAGAACGATAAAAAGGAAGACTGGGAATTCAGCGAGAGAAAATGTCAAGCGTAATTATTTTGGTGCAGACCGAGCACTTAGGGAAGAGAAAAGGCCAAGTATGTGGAACCTAATTATGATCTTGGCAAATAAAGTTAAGCAGAGAGGATATGAAACAGAGCTTGAAAAAGGGGATATATGTCGGACAGTTTTATATAAATGGCGCTTTCACCATTTTCTGACAGTTATATTTCACTGAGCTTAATATTCTCAGCATCATTAGGTTTAAGGTTACTTCATTCTTTTTTTAAATACAAAGTTTTAGCTCGTCTTTGACAGCAAAACCCTGGAGCAGTGGGCAGTTAGCAGCAGTCGAACTTTCAGATGTGTCTTCTCGCTTTGATGGTGGGTTTCTGTGCAGTTTGTGTAGGTGGGGATCTTTCCGTCTGTGAAACTATCACAGCTCATACTAAATAGCCGGGCTTTTCTTGTTTCTTTCAGATAGTGCATTTAATAAAAGGCATCTCTTCCATCTAGGCAGAAAGTGTTTTTTATCCCCACAGCGTCTCACCAGAACAACAAATGATAAACCATCAGTTATGTGTAAACATTCATAAACAGCCTCACATTCATCTGAAAAAAAGGAGATTGATTTTGTCAGATTTACTTCAGACTCTTCACAAACATTCAGCATGGGTTTGCTTAAAGTGGGCTCTTAAAATAGTAAAAAATGTCTCAGGTAACCTTTGTAAACTGAATAAAAAAAGAGGGATGAAATATGAGATGGAGATGTTGGAGGATAATTCACAGTTGATCTCTTTAGTTTCACCAACGTGGCCTGGATTTTTTCCGTACTGCAGAAACACCAAGGAAAGTAGAGTAGAAGAAGTCTTTGTTAAATTTGTGTGAAATAGTTGTGGCTGCCTGCCAGGTGGTCTTGAATAAAACTACTTTATAAAGTCTTCAGTGTGACGCTCAAGGACAGTCTGACAGGAACATTTAATGAAGGTATTTAATTCACAGCATTGGACAGTGTCATAAAAAGTTAGCAATTGTTACATTCAAGAGTGAAAACCAAAAATGTAGCAGGGTTAAGAACAGGAAAATATGAAAAATGAGATATTTAATCACTTAAGCATCACTTTTTATTTGCTTCCATCCTGTTTTAAAATATCCTGATGCAAGAATTGGCAATAAAGACTCGAATTAAAGACTTTCAGGGTGTAAAACTGTAGTAGACCTTTAAAATTGTTACTTTCAAGGGCGTTTAGACAAAGTTGTGTGTGAGACAAAATCACAGCCTGAATGCTTGGAGCTGAGAAAAGAGTAACAACAACAACAAAAAAATAAGGAAACAAAGCTGGAGAAATCTCAAGGTGAAAAATAAAACAGGAAATCACAGACATGCTAGATGAGCTTCTTGTAAAATTAACGACAAAGAAATTCAAAATCTAGCTGGTAATGGAAAATCAAAATGTTGAAAACAAATGCAGCACACAGACCCAGAAGCATGGAGGGTTTACAAAGGCAGCACGTGAATGGAAGACTCCTACACATGAGGTAAGGGAGAAGAAGTTGAAACAGTGAAAGACTGAGATGACAATCACAAGGGCAGGAAAACACTAGAACATGAAGTGACCTAAATCAAAAGGGGAGACTAGACTACAATAAGACATAAGTGCAAATTTGACTTAATGGATGAGGCATAACATCCTGCTTCTTATCTGGATGTTAATTTAGTGTTGTGATCACACCGATGATATCATTTTGAATCATGCATAACTGAATCACATATAAAGTCAATGTAAAGACTCAAGTGAAGGCAAGTTTTGTTGGTATAAAGACCCAAACTGGGCTGCAAGAAATGCACAGACTGCACAAATGAAGCTGATTGTACAAACTCAAATGTGACACAATCAATAAGAGCTAACCCTCTAACAATTTTCCCCGAGGGGACAATAACGTGTTTTGTGTTGTATTGTAACACTTAAGCCTCAAAATCCCTGCTTAGACGTTTTTCGCTTATTCTCACCACACAATGGGGAAAAAAAATTTACTGTGAGTAAATGTTTGGGCTCATTCTCTAGAATACTTGGACCTTTTAATATCTGGAAGTTCTTTCCAATTTATTGCATTTTATATGACAGTAAAATACTTAAAAATGAAGACAGACACAAAACCAGAATTCTATTTTGAAGGTTTAGAGAAGAGAAAGCACTATATTGAACATAAATTAGAGATTACAGGATAACCTTATGCGTCTCTG
Organism: Thalassoma bifasciatum; assembly: GCA_008086565.1. Lineage (NCBI taxonomy): Eukaryota > Metazoa > Chordata > Actinopteri > Labriformes > Labridae > Thalassoma > Thalassoma bifasciatum. The sequence goes on along the minus strand of RPOG01004494.1, from coordinate 22,224 downwards.
TCTCTTAATCTGCAGAGGTTATTATGTATTGTAACATTAAAATGTGCACATATTGTCAAAATAAGACATGATACACTGTTTTTGCCAAAGTTACCACGGAATGCAAATGTCAATCTACACATAAAATCACACATTCAGAGTATAAGAAGGGAGAGATTCATCCTTAGTTAAATTCACATTGTGTTGTACATTGAATTGGACAAAAGTGTCTACTAAATGAAATTTGAAATTGTCATGCAAGCACCCCCCCCAAAAAAACAAAACATAGCAATAATAAAAAATTAAAATAAAAAATCAGTACTTTGCATGTTTTTTGTTTGTTTGTTTTAATATATTCTATCCATTTATTTATATTATCTAAGTCCATTAATTGGGTTTTACAGTGTAATCTCTCATGTTAATTCAAAGTATGTGGTTGATGGCAATTTGACGTAAATTAGAAACAGTTCAGTCTTTTTTGTTTTACTCTAAAGATGTCTTTGTGTATGAAATGTAACTAAATCTCCCTTTTAATCCTGGAAATAGTAGAGTCTCAGTAACATTCCACCTGTAACACTGCTCTTTAAAGCCAGATTCAGACTCAGATGTTATAAACGGAAGGAAAATTCTCATTTGTTTGTTTTAAAATACCACAAACTCCTACATGTTCATGACATACATCAGGGGATCTCTTTGTGATGTACTTTAAAGCGATGAGGGAAAATGATCTCCTTTGTTTTGCTTTACGGGAAAAGTACTTTCAAATTTTGACACTTTCTGTACATAAAGTACAAATGTAGTCTCTTTGATACTAAATCTCTTAACTCTGCAGCTTTTCCTCTCTGCAGCAGCTCAGCAGTGAAACAGCTTTAATAGAAGAAAAATAAACTTTGTATTGAAAAAGCAAAGACCTTTAAGGTGTCTTGTATATCTTATTAATGCACCCATGACTTTTGTTTTAGGACTAACTGTAAACCCATTTCTATTTGGGGCATTAGTGTGAAAATCAATGAAACAAGCATTCAGCCCAGATCATTGTTGTAGATGAGTCACCAAGTCTGAGTTGGTGAAGGACTGTTCCTTTGGAAAGTGGCAGAGTTTGAATGGCTAAGAGGTCTGAAGTGATGAGGAAAAATGATGCCTGTCATCTGTCTCGTTTCCCATATTACCAGTGTGTCATCAAGTGTGTAGAGTCCAGTTTGGACTCTCTTGGCGAAAGTTGCTTGATCTACTCCCTGATATCAGACTGTGACAATTTCCTTCATTATCTGGAGTCCAGTTTTCTCTGTTCTCTGCCTCCATTGGCCTCGTGCACTTCAACTTAAAACCTGATATCAATGGCCAAAGCACAAAACCTCCTATCTGCACTTTGTGAGGCAAAAATACTTACTCTGTATTGCATAGACACATAGTAGAGACAACACAATAGTATAGAAATATAGTCCAAAAACAGTGTATTATGTATTGAGTATATTTAAAAAATAGCATTCTGTAAGAAAACTTTTTTTTTTTTTTTAGTTTTCTCAAAAAAGTGAATTTTTCAGATAGGAAGTTTTTGAAGTCCTGCAAATACCACAATATTTAGTTAGCGAAAGCTCAAACTAGCTGATGAGTGAACTGTCATGGCTAATTGTGACCCTGTTATTAGTTGGTGTTAAAATATTACGGTGGAAAGTAAGGTGACTGTAACACTGAACCAAGACAAGGACTCCAATGCAGGGCTCAGCATAAGGGCTGAATTTTTATCCGTTCAATCCGGCTCAGTTTTTTATACATGAAGACAGAAAAATGGGCAAAGGCATCCAAATCAGCAGGCAAAACAGGGACAAAAATTGCGAACACAAGGAGAGGTAAACTGGCAGGGGAGGGAAGGACTGGGGAGACTAAATACTTGGGGAAGGGGGGACAATGACACATAGGTGAAACACATGAGGTAATCAAAGAGGGGGGAGGCAGGTGAGGGAGGCAGGAAGTGTCATCCTGAAACGAGACACAAGGGTAAGTAACAAAATAAAGTAAACACAAGACTAGAAAATAACACTGAAATGATACTAGGGCACATGTGGTCATGACAGTGACACTTTCAACACAGTACAAAGCGAGACAATAAATTCATTTGGTTGTATCATGACACTGGAGGGTGTGCTTACACAAAAGAGGGGTGTATGTACTCTTAAGTTCAAAGCAAACCTGATTAAACCTGATTTTGTGTTCACTGAGTCTTCTTCATGGAGTTGAAATTAAAATTTGAAACTAAATTCTGCAAGCTGAAATTCAATTTTATATTTTTGAATTGAAGAAATACAGAGAGCTGAATTTTCAAGAGGTTAAATACAATTTCAAGGCAAATAAATTCAGTTACACAATTGCACCTTGCACACTGAATCTGATTCTTTACTTTCCTATTCCTTGCAAAATGTTGTAGTACGAGAGGAATGGAATCATCATTTAACAATGAAGATGACCCTGTGGTTCTTTTACAATGTGAAAAAAAGAGAGAAAAAAATCACTGGGTCCATCCACCTCTGTAAAAAGGTGAGAAGCAAGAAAGTTTCACTTGCAGGTGAAGGAGCTACTGAATTATCCTGAAGGCTTCAGGTGAATTTCAGGATGTCAGGGGATGAGTTACGTTCACTTGGCACCACACTTTGAAAAGAAAAACACACATTTCTGCGCAGCAATTGCTCCTGAGCTCTCACTGACGAGGCAGCTGGACACACACATAAGCATCCCATAGTCAACAATTTTAGGCAAAAACATCTTAAAAACAAACATGAAGACTGTGAGGAGGTATTGCTAATGTACCTTCTGCATAAAAGACAAAAATGAAGGCAGCATTGTTTGAGGCTGTGGTCATTGGGGTAGTGGAAATTCTACTGCCAACAAGAGAAATTGACTTTCTGCCAATGTTTTTTTGTTTCCGTGTCTCATCAGAGATATGTTTTAGGTCGTAACAACAACAATGACCCTACAGTTTTGTGGTGGCTGTTTGTACAGAAATACATACAAAACAAACATAGCCTAAATAGGCATTTTGAGTTCAATGCATTTTGGAAATATTTACACTTCTGTTATATTTCACATTCAGTCTTACTCTGAGTTTGTGTGTGATGCACTGGACCACACAACTGGGTGGTTACTGAAGTGGGTCAGAGGGGACGTTTGTTTGTGTTTTAAATTGTTTAAAGATGCTGGTTGTTACTTTTAAAGGATCTTCTTTGACCCTCATGTCTGTCTCTGCTGATTTAGACTCCTGTTTTTCTTTTCTGAAGGAGCTGTGGTGATTTTCTGTGACCATGTTTGGGATTTTATGTGGCTCTGTCTGCGGGTTTGTCCTTGTCAGCTGAAGCAGTAAACAGATTTTATTTTGTAGAAATTTGTAGTCATCCTTGCTGTACGACAGAGTCTGAACCCCTCTGCTCTTACACAATGGTTGTTTTGATAGAGTGAAGGTCACTTGGGGTCACAGTCCATGTCTGCTTTCACACAGGGTCGGATGTTGCAATTCCTGAAGCTGAATTCTTGCAATGAAACAAAAACAAGGGCGATGTTGTCAACCAATGACAGGTCTGCATTTTGCATTCAATACATCTTTATACTCAGCCTTCTCTGTGTACTCCTGAAGAAACTTTTGGTCCCAGTTTGAACATTTTAAACTGAAGTGAAAGCTCGAATCTTATAAGAGTTTCCTCTTTCTTTGAATTAAAAAAGCTGCTGCCACTCAGGTCAGCTCGGAGATAAAGAGAAGTCAGGGTGGGCATTCAGGGGTGAGATATTTCAATATGAAAGCGTCATTGTCGTGTCCTCTTCATATGTTTACCCCAACTCAAAAAACGCCTGGACAACTTACGGCGACTATTTCCAATTATGACTCGCGACTAAAGATTCCCCGTGATGTCAAACAAATCTGTTTTCCTCCTTCGTCCTTTGACTTCCTTTCCCACACTGCTTTGATTCAGGATGCTCTTTCATTTTGTTCTCCCGATGTCAAAACCTGGATTTTAGCCACCAGTGTGTGCTGTTTGTTGCCGTTTAAGGAACTTCTGTGTTCAGCACTTATTCACTCTGCTCTTTACGTTTGATTGGCTGCCTTGCAAGACTTCATTTACTCTGAGAAGCTTTTTATATTGGAGTGGGTTTATATGCAAACACTCGGGCTATATGCTCAGCTGTATGTGTGTCAGCATGAATAAATTTGCATGTGTGTGTGAGAATGGCTTTGTGTGTTTGCATGGGAAAATGCTCAGTTTTGAAGTTCTTCAAAGTGTGCGTGTGTGTGTTAGTGTGTGTGTGCATGTGGTGTTTTAAAGACCATTTTTATTAGACTGGGCACTGATTCATGCAGCAACATTCATATTCAAAGTGCCGGTCTTTGGTCTGTGTAACCACTCAACCATTCTCCTATCTTCCTCTTGCAGCTACACTATAAAAGTTTAGGACTTTACCACTGAATCTATTTCCTGTAACAAGCTCAGGCCGGCTGCAGTCACATTAAACACCTTGTTGTAGAAATGGAATTGCAGCGCTTTCATGTCCTTGATTTTTCTTTCCTCCGCTTTGCTGTTTTCGAAAATTATTTCCCAACTCCTTTTCTTGTTTTGTTCCTTCATTTCCCCCCACTCTCCCCAGAAATGCAGGAATGCCTCGGACTAAAGTGGACATCCGAGCTATTCAGCACCAGCTAATTTTCAAGTGCAGGGAGGTTTTTCTGTGATGACCTGTGTGGGAAAGACAGACGGAGGACATTCACAAAGCTTTTCATTAGACTCTATTAAAAAGAGGCCCACTTTTCTTTCCTCTTTTCTCTTTTCCCCTTTTCTCCGACCCTCTTCACCGCTGCTCCTTAATTCAGCGCAGCCTCTTTACAAGGTCTGCTGCCTGCTTGCTCCCAAGCTCCCACTGAATAAGAGGCCACCATCCCCTCTTCCTTTTCTTATTCAATGACCTGCTTTTGTCCTTCAGTTCCACATAATTCTAGCTTTCATGCAAGAGAAAGAAAAAAAACTTTATAATTGTACATTCATATATCTATAGTCTAATTGTACCATTCCTAGTGGGAAGTATTTCATCCACAACTGTACGTGCTTCTATTCATACTAACAACACTGCAGGTTAAAGCTGAGTGAAACATAATCTTTGCTTTGTATTCAGTTTCTTTCATCACGACTATGTTCATTCACTCTATAAAAACATTTACATCCATCTTGCAAAGAGGATTCCACGAACTGGAAAGACAAGGTTATGATTTGCAGGTTTCAATCTTCAGATTCTCCTGCTGATGGAATTATAACAACAGCACTTCAGGACTTACATACAGCTCCAGTCTGCATCACTCACCATCCAACGCTCTCTACCTCGCTGAACGATGCCGTTAAACCCCGCTTCCTTCAGTTTTAACAAGTGAAACCAGAAAAGCTAAAAGGAAGTCAATCATCTCAGTAAATTTAAGCTCTGACTTTATCTTTGTGGCTGCAAACATTATGTTAACCTTTTAAAGTTATACTGTGTTTGCTGTTAAAGGAGAGAACTAAACTGAAATAACAAACTCTACAGTCATAACTCTGTCAGCGTGGTAGTATTGTCCATTTGTTGCTTAAATATATGTCAGACTGAGCTGCAATAATAACAGTATTTACTGTGTACCAGTGTACTGCTGTCAGGTCCCTCACTCAGCTCACAGGAAGTGGAAACTCAGGCAGTGAGAGTGGAATTTTCTTACAGCTGAACTTCCAAGGATAAGGGCTAATTCTCTGATACAATACATGTGATAATAATAATAATAATAATAATAATAATAATAATAATAATAATAATAATAATAATAATAATAATAATAGAAATGTATTTTAATAATAATAAAATATATATATAGTAATGATAATAATGTGTGTGTGCATTTACATGATTAGGAGTAACATTTCAGAAATTAACAGCAAGAGTTGATGAACAAAGCAGGAATTATTAAATTTTTTTTTTTTTAAATATTTAAAAAAATAATGCAACTAGATCAAGAGTGACAGGTCAAAGGTCAAAGCTGTCCTCCTCAGTGACTCTCAGAGGCCGCTATGAAGAACACAACCCTCAATAAACCTCAACCTTAAATTGATTTATTTTCTAGTGATTTTCTATATTTAGTTGATTTTTTTTATTTTAATATATTTATATAAATTTTTTTATCATAGTTTTTTTAACCTTAATGGTAGAAGCAATCCCACTGATTACATCTTTACCTGGAATTTTGTAGGAAAACAGAGCACACAGGGAATAATGAAATTAAAAAAAAAAAAAAAAAAAGAAAATCATAAAAGTCAGAAATCTGAAACCTTTAGACCACCGCTACACTCAAGTATCTGTCTTTACACTGTTTGGGAATTATGTTCTTCTTTATTTACATACTTGGGTCAAAGTTGGGGTTTCAGGACAACTTATTTTTATTAGTTGTAAAGTTATCCAAACTTTGGTCAACTAATGGTTATATAAAAATGGGGCTGAAACCATGGCTCAATTGAACATTTAAAAAGTGTATACTGTAACTGAAAAAGCTTAGTCAGTTAACCATTACATGCAACACAATTCAGATCACAATATATCAGCATTTTACAACAAAAGCAGTTTTTCTTAAACCAAACGGCTTTGAAAAGTTTTATATATATATGAGAGAAATTTAAAAGTTTACTACGTTTGGACTCACAGTAATAATGTGGGGGTGTTTGTGGTTTGAGTGCAGCTTAGAGACGCTGTAATTGGTGGTGGTGCTGGGGGGGTGTTGTTCAACTGGCCATACTGACATTTATGTCTCTGTTTTACAAATCCATCCACCAGGTCCCTCCCCAGACAGACTTCACACTCTCCCTGCAGCATCACCTCAGTGAAAATAATAATAAAAAAAAAAGTTGGGAGAAATGTTCATAAATGATAGATAGATACCTGATGTGATGTATTTTTAAGCATTATTCAATCTGACACTCTTGTAGATCAAGATGCAGGGGTGTGAAGTGTTTGGGAGCAAGTCCAATTTCCATAAAAATCAGATTAGATAGTGATATCGCTGCTCTTTGCTGTTACATAATTCATGCTCTCGTTCTCAATGTGCTTGGCAGGTACATAAGACTTTTTTTACACATAAATAATATGAAAATACATATTTTATAAAATACAGAAAATTCAGTTATGTAGAATGCATTCTTATATTTAAAATTATCATAAAACAACAACAACCAAACATATATGCTAGAGTGCAAATCCTCCACACTCTGATAGATATGCTTTACTGATTCTTTATTTATTGTGAACAATGTGGTTCGCGTGCTGCGTCTTTAGGTTCACATTTACAGGTGAGCACCCACAGGTGTGCTTAAATGCTTGTAGTCACATGACCCGTACCAAAAACACACAGATCAAAGACATGGCTCAATCAGATTAAAAAAATTTATATGAATACATTTTTAAAACAGTAATATCAATACATTTTTCAAGAATATCTATGATTTTGCACATAAATCTAAGTCCAAAGTTTACAAGAGATCAACAATACGCATTAGCATTACCCATAAAGAGCAAACAAATACACACAATAGGAAATAAAGTACCTCCAAGGCTTGACCACCATCTCATTATAGTAAATACCTTTATATTAAAAAAAAATAGAAAAATCTGATAAAAGTTTTGATATAAAGGTATTTAAAAAATGTATTCATGTTATTTTTTTTATCTGATTGATCCATGTATTTGATCTATGTGTTTTTGTTACGGGTCATGTGACCACAAGCATTTAAGCACACCTGTGGATGCTCACCTGTAAATGTGAATGCGAAACGCGTTGTTCACAGTAAATAAAGAATAAGTAAAGCGGGTCTTTCATTGAGAAATAATCTGATTTCTTGAAAGAAAATAATCAAAGACAACCAAACTGGTGTCACATTCATTTAGTCTTAGGCTTGCATACACTCCCCATTGAAATTTGTTTAGTCTCATACACACACACACACACACACACACACACACACACACACACACACTGAAGTCTTTGCAGAGTGACCTCACTGAGGTGGCTCTGAAGGATATTCTTGTAGACTTTAAGATTTGCAGTCAAACACAAACCCACAGTTCACCTCCTGCGCTAAGACGAGCTAACTGTAAGGCAAATATTTCTTTAAGCTTAATTCTGTCCCCTCCATCCTCAGCAGTGACGCTCACAGAGGATGTGGGTGCAAGGGAGCTGAAAAAAAGTCTTCAGGGGGGAGAAAATGGGGACGTATTCCACCCATCAAATGATTTTAATGTTATGAATCAAAGAGAATAATTTACCATCTGGCTGTCTCACTCTCTGTGTTATACTGTAATTTCACTTTTCATTCCTTTCCTTTGTCTTGTTCTCTTCAGCTTCCCCTCCCAGCTGATTTCCACCTACCTTTCATTTCTCCAAATTAAGGCGACACATCTCCATGAGAAGTGAACAGTCTCAGACTTTTATGAAAATAATTAGGCTGTACAGGGATTTAAGGAACTTGTCAAAATTCACCAGGCGGTGAACTGCTCAGTTTTCAGTTTTGTTGGAGGTTCAACACTGAACTTAGGGTCTGATTCACTGAAGGATTGTGTGGCTTTTGTGCTCACGTACTGAGTGCAAATGAGCCACAAGGATGTCGTCTAATTAAATACTCCACAAACTGCACTGCAACACAAACTGTCTAAATGCACAAGTGTTGTTTCCATACATTTAAATGAGCTTGAATGCATTCATTTGGAGCCAAACAGGCAGTTTCTTTACCTCACTGAAAAATAGTGTTAAAGCTTTGTTAAACTCAATCTTGTCAGAAAACAAAACACCCATTCCACCTCTGAATGAGTGAATTAATTACAATAGCATACAAATAAATAATATTTGAAAACAAAAATACTTTTTATTTCAGCTTTAAAGTGACTATGGAGAGAATCAGTATGAAGTGGGTCACAACGACACCTTAGGCCGAAAAACTTGTGCAAACTATCATGATGACTTGACTTGTATTTGTTTTGAAAAATTAATGGAGATCTTCTCTTCTCCTCTCTTCTTTGTCCAAGACAGATTTACCTGAATACAATGTGACTAGGTAATGTATTTATCAATAGTTATGTAGTGCTAATGTTTGAAATGTGACAACAAGCAAACTTTGTGCGTTTGTAGCTTAGTTTAGAAGCTGGAATTTAGCCCTACTCGCAGTCTGGTACTTTGAAGCATATCATTAACATGCAATAATGGTGAATCCTGGTTATGTCCTACCAGTTCTCATCTACCAACTCCAACCTCACCAAGCAGAGCAAACGTAACCCGGCTCTCCATTTTATTGATAGACTCTCAGGTTTGAACGGATCACTGCAGAATAACTGCTGCATGTAGGTTGGAATGAAGAGTAGCACTAACAGCTTATCCCCTGTTTAAGCCTTTGGCCCATGCTCTATCACTCTCCCATTTAGCTCTCTTCTGCTCGTCTGTCAGACAGCCAAGCTCCGGTTTCCACCATTACCTCTGAATAAAACCAAGATCTCTTTTTTTTTTTCAGCAGAGAAAAACACAGATATCTATTCTCTCTGCTAAACTTTGTCAGCTGGTGTGGTGTTGTTCCATAGACTCTGACTTGCCTTAAATCAATCTGGTCCAGCCTGACCCAATCAGGGAGCTAGGATTTAGTTTTAGAAATAAACCATGTGGGTTATGATGTAGAGGCATATCTCTAGGCATATATCTAGATCTGAGACTTTTTCAAGATCACTCAGAAAAGTCCTCACTGTCCCTTTAACTGTCCACTGCAGGTTTCCCTTTAGATGCTGTCTCTTTAAGACTCCCTGCTTCAGAAATCCCCTTCCCTTTGATTGGCCAGCCCTATGGAGGCCTTTCAGGGCCAGAACAATGGGCAAACTTTGATATTTGTGGCTTGTCTCTTCAGTGTGTCCTGAGCCAGTTTGAAGATCCTAATGTGATGACCTCATCAATGCAGCAAGAAGATTGTGTGTTACTTTTGGAACGGACCATTTTAATTGATTTACATTAGGCTTTAGAGAATTTTACGATATACAAATACGTAGACATATGAAAACCTGTATATTTAGTCTGAACAACCAACGTTGTTACTTTATTTCCATGTTTTTAGAAATATGGGAAACCATAAACCACCTCTTTAACCTTTTAAGACCTGGCATCCATGTGGACATTACATTTGTGCCTCTTAGACCTATGAAACTTTTTTTTTTTTTTTTTTTTTTAATTTTCATCTATCAGCCATATTTTGGGCCACCTCCCGCATCATCTTTTGGTAATACCACAACTTTACACCCATTTCAGAGAGAAAAAAAAAATGTAGTTATGAACAATAACACTTATAACTAAAAACTGGTAGCTAACTAACAACATAACTTTCCTTATAAAGACCAGGTTTTCATACTTATTAGGTCTTGCTGATCCTAAATAATCTTAAGAGGTTAAGTTTCTTAAAAATATTGTAATAATATAATCAATGAAATTTTCAGGGATGAAAGCACTCTCAATCTGTCGCTAATCCCCTCTACTTGCCAGCATTTTTTTTTTATGTACAAGTTTTCTGGATACAAACTGTGAGCAAAGAAGAGAAGCAGAAACTGAAGAAAACCATTTGACTTTTTGTTAGTTACTTTCTGAGAGAAGAAATTGAAAGTTTGTGATAGTTCTCAGTGATTTACAGACCAGGACACTACACTTAGATGTTCTGAACTTGATAGTGATAATGACGATCTCTCAAAACAAAGTTTCATTCTCGTGCAGTTCAGAAGTCTGGTTCTAGCAAAAGCTCAGTCAGAAACAAAGCAGAGCATGCCTCAGGGAGCATCTGCCTTTGGTTGACATTTCCCTCCATTTCTTTGACTTTTGCTCCTGTGTGTGTTCTGGGCTGTCTCATATCTCCTAACCTTGTTTGGCCGGTTGCTGCTGTAACAGTGTTGAAGAGCTGGGAAGTTTCTCAGGCAATTAGGGATGGTAAAGACAGAATATCAAAGGGCTTTTTGTGACATACAAGTGTGTTTTATGATTTGAATTAGCTTATAATGTAGTGTGACTGAAAATGATAATAAGAAACGTGAAAAAAAAAAGTTGTAAAGATTCTTAAAGTTGGCACAATCAGAAATACAAGTCGAAACCAAGAGAAACTATTCATCTGGCTTGAATGCTCCACAGCTCAGCTTCATAAATGATCACCCACTATCTTCAAACAAGGCTTCAACTTTCCACTAAAGTGAAATCAAATCTGTTGCAGCTGCTGCGTTTTGCTGAGCAGACTGAGAGGAAAGTGGGTTTCTTCAACTGGGAAAAAAACATTTAGTTTAACATCAATACAAAATAATCTCTTCTTGAAGTCATTTATCACATAACTACTCAGTTTTTTGTCAGATACTGAAAGGGATGTGAAGTCTAGTTTGTCTTTGCAAATTTAGAAGAAGGAGTAAAAGGTGCAGGGTGTTTTAATTAGTGGCTCTGACATGCATAATGCAAATCTACCCCCCCAATGTTGCATGTTTATCTAGTGTTAGATCTGTTAGCAATGTCTCTGTGAGTAACATGATGCTACTCTACTGGTTTCCCCTCTGACGCCAGGTTAGCACAGTTAGCTTGTCCATATTATCAAACCTTATTACCTTCGTAACAATGGATGAAAGGACGGGTCAAAATTGTCTCTTCTTAGCTCATAGCCCAGCCTTAGCCCATCGTCCTCAGCCCCTTCATCTCAGCTTGAGGGGAACATCGGGCCTAACACTGCTTAACATCAACATACTACAGGTTGCTAACAGCTAATCCAATGTGTAAGCAATGCGTCCATGGTTATATGTGGGATCCCTAAACAAATACGGCAACTTTAATAGCAAAAATACAACTGCAGAAGTAACTAGTTTGGTGTCTACAGCCAACAAATGAACAAAAAAATGTTTTGCAACATCTGTCCTCCACAACTTCAGAATAGAGTTTTTCTTTTAATGCCAGACACTTCTAAGGTTCGCCTCTAATGTTTAAATGGCACCTTAATGTCTGCACTGTCTACTCTTTAAAAGTTTGCAATACGTCTTCCACAACTTCAGAATAGATTTTTCTCTTTTCGGGAATAGGTTCATATTTAATTTGACGTTTTTCTATTTTCTTTTTCTTAATTGATATATGGGCATGTGGGCGGCGGGGGGGGGGGGGTTGGTTTTGGCTGCAGGTCATTTGTAATTTTGTAGTAATGTTGCATGCCATGTCTTGTATTTCTTTGTAACCTGCTACTGGATACTGCGAAGTTCCCTCGGGATCAATAAAGTATCTATCTATGAGCCATAAAAAGTAATCATAGATTCCAAATATAAAGGGAACTAGAAAGAGAAGAAAAAAAAGTAGAAAATGTATAAAGTAGGGAGAGCTGCTGCAGCAAGCAGTCACTTGGGTAGCATTATAAGAACAACAATTTTAGGTTGAAGTCCTTGAATAATTAACTTTCCCCTTTGTTTTTATTCTTTAAAGATATTTTTAAGGCTTTGATACCCTTGATGCAATAGGAGAGAGGACAGAGGATAGAGCGGGAAACAAGGCTAAAGTGGGGAGTGATATGCAGGAAACTGGCCACAGGCTGGATTTGAACCCAGGTCACCTGCACAGGTGCCAAACTCATGGGGTGTAGCCTAAATTGCTCCCCATGGATACTCCCTACATCAAGTCGGGCCATGGCTAACTTTTGAGCTGAATGTGGTTGGAAAGAGGTGTCGGCTTTATTAGATCTCTGTTTCTCTGAGCACTTATCGACCTGAAGGACCAACTTGTGGAATGATTAGTTGTGATTTAAGCATGAGTAGCGTTTCTTTTCCTCCTCTGTGTTAGTACACCTGAGATCACTTGGACAAGTGATCCCCAAAATCTGGGTTGCGGCCCCCTGGTGGCAGGTATTGTGAGTGGGTCCCTAAATCATTTCTAAAATAGTTCAAATATTCAGTCTTCAATGCAAAACAGTACCGAGGCTGCATCATATAGTCTCTGTATTTATGAAGTTGGAGGGGCCACAAAAACTTTTCAGACTTAAAAGGGGGCCCTGAGTTGGAAAAGGTTGGGCACCACAGACTTAGACTATGTCAGCCAATCAGCTGCAAGTGCACTGTTGATGGACAACTTGCTTCTTTTCCTAATTTTTTACTCTGTAACTGATGAAATGTGAAATGTCGTGAAGGACAAAACTTCTCACAAAAAATATTAAGGTACAAGAAAAAGTAGTGGTTTCAAAAACAACTAAGAAATACACAAGTCCAAAAAAAGCTTTTCAATCTCAGTAACTGGAGTGAATGACATCAGTTAATCAAAACTCTGGTTGTAAAAAAAAAAAAAAAAAAGTACTCAAAGATGCTCTTGATGGGGAAAAATGGCAAATGACAGGTCCTGCTTTTCCTGTATCATAGGGACTTCTTGGCTTATTAAGGATATTATAGTTTCACCAATGGGAAGGGTGAGTGAGGGAGCATTTGAGTTTATATCCAAATACTTCAATTCAAGTGGCCACATATTCTCATATCTACATCTGTTCTTTTTAGAAATAAACTTCACTGGGAATAGAACCAGCATACAATGTGGGCACCTTTCCTTGTGAGTCCCTCTCATTACAAAGTTATAGTCTTCATGTGTTCAAACATTAGGTGTCTCAGAGCCAATGTGATTCAAAGCTGTACCTGAAGAGCCTCCAGTTACTGTACTGTTTTCTTTGAAAACTTTATTACAGCATCAGTCCAAGCCGCAGTATAACACAAACTTAAATCTGATGAAATATGTGACCATAAGAAGTCCTCCCAGGTGACTGTGCTAAAGCACATCTGAATGTTAGTCATCATAAAGCTGTGAGTCAGAGCACCCAGGGGATACTTTTTAAGGCCGTAAAAACAGTCATTTTAAAAGCAGCGATCCATTCCTCAGTCTTCAGCAGAGCCGGTGGCCCCAGAGGAAAGCTTCTAACAAACACAGACATCAGATGTCTTTATTTTGATAGAGTATGAAAAGCACAGAAACACCCACCAGGAGAGAGGGTCCCAGCAGAGACGTGGGAATCCCAAAGAGAGAAAGGGGACTACTGAAAGTCAGACTCAGAGAGGTATTGACACAGAAAAGCAGACAGAAGCAGCCACCATCTCTGAGAGCAGCTTCTAACTGCCTCTGTCTTTTTTTTTTTTCCAAAGGATGTCTGCTGCTGTTGGTTCAGTGGAGACTGGAAACAAAAAAGTTTGACACAGCTTGTCTGAAGCTATCTCACAAAGTCGGAACAAGAGAAAAAACACGGAATGAAACAGCAAGACAAACACAATAGACGAGACAAAGGCGGGGAAACTTTGAGAGAGTGAATCCTTGAGTCCTTGGATTTGTTCTCTTGTCCTTTGTTTGTTGTTTAACACTTTCTTTGTTAGCTTATTTACCTTTAGTTTTGAATGAAAAGTGCTGTAGAAATAGAGTCTGATTGAGGCTGAAATGTCTCCAATTAGAGAGCCAGAAAACAAGAAATGCAGACATTGATAAATGAAATGTTCCCCTTACAGGCCATATTTTAAAGTGAGACGTTACATTCACCACACATTTCATTTTCTCTTGTCTTAACAATATACTATAAATACAACCTAGTAATTTACTTTTAATTCAATACTTTTTTTTCCTCTGTGTGACATTTGAGGAGTCCAGAAAGAATTAAATAAACCCAATCATATAATAGGAAATGTGTTTGCTTTCCATTTGTGGCAGAAACTCAATCAGAGAGTGACAAATTGCAGACTCTTGACCCCAAAGCAGAGCCGCGTTGTTTCCAACAGCTTCTGTGGATTTCATTATGAACTGAGAATGTATTTCATTCAGTGTAAATACTGCTGCAGTAATGTATTATCTGGAGACTGCGTCTGCTTGAGTCTGTCTGTTTGAGTCTGTCTGTGTTGAATGGACGGAAAGGGGGGAGGAAATACAAGGGAGTCACAAAAGATGAAAATTAGAAAATGGAAATTTCCTCATGAGGCTGAATAAAGCCGTATGTACACAATGTATGTGTGGGTGTTAGGGGGAATAAATGTAACTCAAGTTCTAATCCTCAATTATTACATTGTGTGAAACACAATCATTGAGACTATATACAGCTGGGATTTTACACGACATAGAAAAATCCAATATTTACACATTGGGGAGACAATTTCCTTCTCCAAACAATAGTTATTGAATCCATCTTCACCTATCTGATTTTATATCCTGAAGTCATGTCCTTTGGGATCCAGATTGTTATTACAGAAATTTAAATGTTTCACAATACCTGTTTAGCATATAAAGTATCAATGTATTTATTTTTTCAGGTTTTCAGGTGTTCGTGTCTTTTACCCTTAAAGAGGGTGAAAGGTGTTCTTTTTTAGGTCTGCAGAGAGCTGGCCAACTAGAGTGAAGGGGGTTTGTGGAGCAGGGAGCCTTAAAGAGACAGCAGCAAAAACAAAGTGTTTAAGGCAGAGGCTGAAATGAGAGTTTTCTAAAACACCATCAAAAGAAAGTGGTTTAAAGGCTGAAAAAAGCACAATAACCCCTCTTTAACCCTTTTTTTGAGAACTTTGTTTTGGAACTTTTGGGTTGAACTTTTAAATTTCCAAGTATTAAAATAAGTGCCCTTTAAAGGGTTGGGTGCTTAGCGCTGATCCCCAAGGAAGGGGACCCAACACTGATTAATGACCAACTAAAAAAGTATTTAATAAATAAATGATTTCCCCCCATGTCATTACTTTTGCTGTTATTTTAATTCAACTTGTCTCATGTTTAATGGCCACATCAACGAAAACAGCAAAACCACTTCCGATAGACCACGTGCGAAGGAGGGCAGGAAGAACAAAGAGAGAAGGGGCTGTTTAAAAATTCATTTCAACATTTCATCAAACACTTAGACAACAGGTATTCTACACTTTACTTTTTGAATCCCCAGCAGTTTCTGGTTGTTTTTTTAATAATATTTTATGTATTTATTCATTTTTTGAACCGTATTAATTCATAAAACGCAGTGTTAGTCCCTGTTGCTCATTTCTCATTTCTCATTTTAAAACTAATTTCATAACTTATTACTCCCTGATAAAAACGATTTACTTCAATTAAGATTTCCTATATTCGCAACTGGCCAGTGTTTTTGGATTTCTTCTCCTCTGATGTGGATGGATGGCGGCTGAGAAACTTCTGAACCAGGAATCACCTAAGATGTCCTCAACAGATAAGAGACTCAGATTGGTTCCTCTGATTAGACTCTTTATTTCTGTCTTTTTTCTACAAGCAGATTATTTATTGGTTCAATGGTCTCTGATCAGATGGACAATCGTAATGGAAGAGGTACGTTAAGTGTTTTTGGTGACTGAAACAAACTGACAATTTGAAAAATTGGTTGTCAAACTATTCTTTGCCAAGTGGTTTTTTTTTGTGATTAACTCAAGTTGAACTATTGAAAATATACTGAAAAAAGTACATCTGTCTATATTGATTTATTTCCTTAACTTCGTTTACCACACAAACAATCTTTTGAAGACCTCATTTACTGTGGCTGGTGCCTCATTAAGTGTTTCCACTTTTTCATTTTCCTTATTTTGAGTCAGAACCTGATTTCATTAGCCCTGATTCCATTCATTTAACTTTGAAAGTATGCTAAGTGTTTAATTTAATGGTAAATACCTGCTACATCTGTCACACAGAATAAATAAATAGGTGTAAATGAATCTGAGTGAGCAAACGCCCCAAGCTTGTCTTCTTCTTTGAATTTTCTGTAATTGGTTATTGCAGCTCATCGGCTGGAAAGAGGACAATCAAGAATAGGAATATTGAATATATATGATATGTACAAGTCCAGATCAGGGATGCTTTGAAAAAAGAGCTGTGAAATATTTGTACTGACTCATTGTGTTTTTCTTAGTGGGTAGTTAAGTCCTTCACTTTTATATCCAAGAAGGAATTACATAACTTTTTTTTTTTAACCCTCTGGTTGTTGGTTCAGGTAAACAAACACTGTAATGCAGTGATTCTCAAACTTTTTGGACTGGGACCCCATTTTGACATCACAAATTTCTGGTGACCCCAGACACTTTTTCTTTTTTTTCTAAAATTAGTTTTCTTGTATGTTTTGTTTACTATGTTGTAAATAGAGACTAGCCAAAATTGGTGCATATGTATTGTGATGTAAATTGCCTCCTAAAATGCTAAAATACTGAATCCAGGAAATAAAAAATAGATAAAAACTGCTTGGATACTGAAATACTAGAAATAATAAAAAAACAATCCCTTACTAAAATGTTCAACGACAATATACCAAATGACCAACAATAAAATGCTAAAATAACTTAAAAAAAAAGCATAATAAAATGCTTACTCTATACCTAAAGTATAGAATCCAGGTATTCAGTGATTTTTACAAGACATTTCAGTGGACCCCATTTGGATTCTGGGCGGCCCCAAATGGGGTCACGACCCAAGGGTTGAGAAACACTGCTGTAATGTATGCAACACAGTAAAATACTAAAAGGAAATGTTTTTTTTCCCATCTTGAGTCTTTGCACACACTTGATCCCCACGCTCCTGAGGGTGAAGAGTGGAATAACCCTGGATTTTTACTACCTCCCTTTGTGGTAAAGTATCCTTTGTTCTAACGCAGACCACAGGGTTGTGTTCAGAGCGGCACATGTATGGAGCACCGGGGGGAGTGAACACGCCTGCTGTAGCTTGCCTGTCAGATGTGCTGTAGAGCAAAACAACAACTTGTGCTCCTTTTGTGACCTTCGGGCTTAAATCTTGTTGTTTAGATGTACATCACTATAGACAATGTTATACCAATGTCAACAAACAGCCTTCGGGACTTGTTAGTGAATGCTGAATATTCTGTATGATGAGTGCATACACAAAACTCTTGTCTTTTGCATGTTAAGTACATTTGTTCCTTGTTGTTTATGACGCCAAATGTACTTGTTTGTTTCTGGAAAGTATGTTTCCAGAGCTGAATACTTGTTTCGACTTCTTTCAATGTTTCATGTCCTTGAAGAGACATTTTTTTCTGGGCAGGACTTTTGTGTAGACATGGCAGGAAAAAGAACAGGTAGAATTTAACACATGAGTGACTGGATCCATTAAAGTGAGTGACTTCCAAGGCTTACTGTCATGTCTTTCAACCCTGATGCCACTCAACCATGTTAGCAATTTGTTTCACATGTTCTTTTCCTGCTGTTACGTGTCCAAATGTCTGCGATCAGAAAATGTCTGAAGCAACAGTTTTGAACATTTTAACCTTGAGTTCAGACACAAAAATGACTGAATGGCTGACTGTTGTCCTTCAAAACAACTTTTGGTTGCAGTTGTAGATTCAGTTTGCTTTGTCATATCCACTGTTTCAGTGGTTAATCTCTAACCTTTCAGGGCAGATGGATCTGCCTGGTTCATTTCTGAAATCCTGCAGATTCATCTTGCTAAGATCCAATCACAACAGATTTCACCTGGCAGAAATGTTGTCAACCCAATCGGAGAAGAGAGGCGGGAGCTGCAGACTTGACGTCAGCAGGAAGCATCTGCATGTTTGAAAATAATGATGGCGTACAATGGCTGGACATGGCAAGATCTGCAGTTTTATCAGCAGTGGACTCAATATCTTCTTTAAAAGAACAGAGAATGTCACTTGAAGTCTTTCTGACAAGAAACGATGCTCTGAGCAACAACGGACCAGATAAATATCTCCGTAGCAGATATATGATCATATATATCTGTCTAGTGTCAGGTTACACATCCCCCATCATAACGTCGCTTGATGTGGATTGGTCTGTGATTAGTACGTCAGGTGGAACGGTCGTCAAATCACTAGCTGCTGTATTTTTGTAAGGTTCCGCCTCTGAAAACACTCTCAAGCGCCCCTTACCCAGATGGATCAGTGAAATGTTTTCGTGGCAGATATATGAAACTGTGCATCTGGCTTGTCAGGTTAGACAATATCAGATTTTAAGTAAAAAGCAGCACTTCATTTCTTTTGTTATAGTAAACATCCATACAAGTTGTAAAGGGGGCGGGGCTACGGGTAGACCTTGGTGTTTGAGGCCTGCCCCTCGAATGTGTCTTGAACCAGTTGGGAATCAAGTGGAAAATCTTGTGGGGAGCGTTTTGATCAGTTTACAAACAGATTCAGGGATTTCTATAACATTTGGAAATGTAGAAGTTTCAAAATCTGCACACATTCAGTCTGAACATCAAGTATTGAAACTTTATATCTATGTTGAAAATACAGGATTGCAAAATATAGAATGCCCCTTCTTCCTTTTCATCAATATTTTTGTTTCGTTCAGTTTGATTAAAGACCATTTACTTGTAAAATTCATCTTTAAGTTACAAAGGAGTTTTTAGGGCAGGGGTATTAAACTCACAGCCAACCAATCCATTTTACACCTGAAGTAATTTTTGTTTAGTTTTTTAATCTGGTATTCAGAAACATTTGGATGTAGAATTTATCTTTCTACTGCACATAAAAAAAGGATTGTTGTGTTCTTTTAAACAGAGGATGCAGCCAAAAAGTAAGAAGAATCAGCTAGAGGTCAGCACCCAGAGAAGGTAAATGTTATTAACCAAAGCTTAGTGAGAAAATCAAAGCGAAAACCCAACAAAAAGGAGAAAAAAAACCCCAGCCTCACAGCAGGCTGCCACCAGCCTCTCACACCCAGTTTAAAATGGCTGCCTGCCTTTTAACACACACCCTGACCCCGCCCCAATTGAAAACAATGAAGGGGAAGGACGATCAAAAATTACTTAATTTAAACTAATTAAACCCACCAAAACCCCAACTAACTAAACCCTTTGGATTAGAAACTCAAATATTTACAAATAGGAAAAAAAAAACATCATCAAAGTCACAGAAAAAGGAATTTGTTCGGTGATTAGAGAGGACTTGAGCGACACACTGCTCACACAGTCACAGGTGGACTCACTCAGCCTGATTAGAGTGCTGTGGGCGAGAATGGGACCAGTGGAAAGGCAGGGTGAGCCTTTTCACATTTGGGTCGAAGAAATATTGCACTATCTGCGATAAGAATACTGCAGTTTACCAAACTGTGACTGAGGCCCCATCCACATGAAGTCAAAACAAGGTCAAAACACATACGTTTTTTGCCGAATCTGCGTATCATCCATACAAAGACAGCGTTTTGTGGGTCTGTAAACGATCATTTCTGAAACCAGGTTCCAAAGTGGGAAGATTTAGAAACGCCGTATACACGGCTCCGTGTACACTGGCTCTCTGCAACTTTTCAGATACGCTGACGTCATATTTTCACATCGTCATTAATACGCATGCGCCACAAGCGGCACTATGGCAACAACAACAACAATGGCGGCTTACTATGTTGCGTATGTGTTGATGAAGCTGGTGACCCTGCTATCCCTTTTTCAGCAAAATCTCCTTCTTCTCAACCACCACAGAGTTGAACAAACAATCATAGAGGACACAGTACGGCACTTTATTGATACACCCCGTCCAGACGAACGTAGTAGTTTGCCCACGTTTCCCACTCATGCTTCCCGGCATGGTCTCTGTTTACAATCTCTGTTTATAACTTTTGCCAAAAGTGTTCATGCCCACTGTTTTTTCTTCTGTTTCCGCTTGTTTCCCTCATATCGTTACAGTGCCCCCTAGAGGTCTGGCAAGTGTTTTACAGCGTCTTCATGCGTATCCAGTGCATTCATACAGACGCACACATTTTCTGAGACGCCTTCATCTTTATGACGATCGTTTTGGAAACTGTTAAGCGTTTTGACTTCGTGTGGATGGGGCTTTAATCTAAGTTGTAATTGATTGCCCAGCCCTAATATCCAGTCATTATGACCCTGACATGTCAACATCATTAACGTGGTTAATTAACTCATTAATGAAGCTGTTCAAACAGACTAGTTTAAACATCCTTGGTTTGTAAACACTGTACAGGAACACTGCTCTCTTTGAGCACCAGGCTAAACTGTGTGTCTTTAGCAACAAGTGCTAAGATGAGCTGATGAGGTCTGGCTTATTGATACTGAAAGTGATGCAGCAAAGGGCCAAAGAGGGACTAATTATGGAGGCGCAATTTGTAGCGCAGGTTTAAAATTAGAATGTTGTGCTGCTTCATCTCACACAGCGCGAGTTATAGTAAGAGGAAACTGAGTGGCATTTTAAAAGGAGTCAGCGTGGACATGTGACCGTCCTCATCCTTTGTGACGAACTCCCGCGGTCCATAGGGCACATTGTTATCCACCCCGGTTCTGATCCTCATTGATCCAGTCACGTCAATCTCTGTCTCCTGCTGAAGACAATATTGCTCCTATATATCAACTTCCAGAGCTTTGGTCATCAGGATAGATGGCCTGGAGAGCGATGAAGCGCACACGGGGGATTTGTGGAAAAACCTTGAAACACTGTCAGGTCGATGAGGAGAGCAGCAGCAGCCATCATTCAACTCAGAGAGCAAGCAGAAGAGTAAAAAAAAAAAAAAGAGGACTCGTCAATCAATAAAGAGCCATCAGGAGAGTCGGAGTCACATGGAGAGAGGAGCATATTATCTCTTCTAGGCTGAGGACACAGAGGAGGACTTTCAGAGTGTTAAGAGACATTTGGAGAATTTGTTGAGTCACATCACTTAGATTTCATTTCAAAGTCTCTAAGGTCCGATGTCCTCACACGAACTTATTTTTACTTTAGATACTTCGGAGCTGACTTTACAGCTGAGTCATGGGAATGTAGTCACCATTTTTTAATCAGGCAGATTGTTGGTAGCTGATCTATAATCTGTCTCAGCATTTCATTTTTCCAATCAAGGATCAAATTAACTGACACAAAAGGTAATACTTCAGCTCCACTCTCAGTGTTTCTTTTCCTCTGGGTGTTCTATCACTCAATACTCTATCTAACCAAATGTCCCGCCCACCACACTAGAAGTCACACAACTTTAACTGCTATTGGACGGTTCTTCTAACTATACTGGTGTGTCTTCTTGACATATTTTGAAGGTTTACTCAGAAGACTCACATGACTTGTCTGTCAGCTGATTTATAGGTTTGCTTACACCCTCTGTTGTCCAACAGGCTTACCGTAGCACATTGAGGTGTGTGACAACATGATTTCTTGCAGGAAAGGCGTGGGATTTCATAAATCATGTTGCTCTATCTGTCAGAGTCAGTGTGTCCTTTGGATGAACCAGTAACTGTCTCAGCTTGATGTGTGGCTCAGCATGAAACCTCATGTTGTG
>RPOG01004493.1:0-43900 GCA_008086565.1 Thalassoma bifasciatum | reverse complement strand
GAGCTTGTGTGTTGATGTCGGAGTCGGGGTGTTTAGGGGAGGGGGGCTGGGACGAGCATGCTGGGGGGTTTTGCTGCATGAGTCGGCTGGGCTCAGTGAGGAGGTTCCCTTCCCCTCTGTGGCTCCTCATGGCGCACAGTTTGCACAATTACTGCAGACTGCAAACATTAAGGAGCCAATATGAGATTAGAGGGAAACATTACATGAGGTTACATGAGGAAATCAGCTCATTGACACCCACGACATGCTTTTATCACATTTCCAAAAAAAAAACAGGATGATCAAACATCTGCAGGTCTGTCAGTGAATAATCATGAAGGTGCGTAAAATGATGTCAGAATGTGATTTTCTTCTCTGATGGAGATGACAGATTTCCTTCAAAGCTGCATGTCACTCATCATGCATGTATTTTAACAGCATATTACATGCATATGAAGAAAAGCTGCAACATATAACTATATAGTAATTCAATCACCAAATATGACACCAGGATTACTCTCCTGTTTCATGTTTTTAAAGATGAGGGGTTTTGGCTGCAGTATCCCTGCAGATCAATAAAATCCAGGCCCTTCAGTGAAAGCTGTGAGTGACCTTGCCATGCATCCTGCTGTCAACGAATCACAGGTTGATTTTTCTCCTTTGTCGTGTGAGTCGGGGTTAAACAGCAGCAAAAGCATCAGTATTCAGCTTAGAGGGATTCCTCTGGGTGCTTCTCGCCACAACACGTTTATGAATCTTCATGTCTGGACAAATAACAGGCTGTGGAAGGGGGTGTGTGTTTACCTTTTCAGGGCATATCTCCCCCAGTTTGATCGCTAGTGGCTGATAAAATAAGGTTCTTGTTGAGTTATTTGTTTGTGCATACTCAGCTGCAGCCTCATTCATGAAGAGCAATGAGAGCGTGGCGACATCCACCCTCCGTCTGGATTCAAGGCCAAACAGGTGCTTTCAATGTGGTTTTATGAATAAATACAAAGATTAGAGGTGAGGTCAAAGCATCCAAGAGGGACTTCCTAACAAGATTTTGTGTAAAGTTACAGTTCACATCTGAAAGGACACAAAGATTTCCACAGTCTGTCATCAAGACGCTGCTGAGGAAACAGTGAAGGGATCCAAACCTTCTCAGCAGCAGCGGTGAATGAGTATCAGAGACAAGCTTCTCCGTCGCTCAGATCTCTGTGATGCTGACATTTAAACGGCCCAATTAGCCTTGTTGTGTTGGCGGGAGCAGCAGAGGGGGGAGAAAGTGAGGGAGGGAGGGAGGGAGGGAGGGGAGGACATTGGGCGTCAGGCCCAGGCTCAGCATGCGTACCCAGTAACACACCCAGAATCATGCATGCATGAGGGTCGTTTAGTCACAGATCCACAAACAGATGATGATGCAAAAAGCTGCAATTTATGGAGGATGCTACATGTTTTTATCATATGAGGCATTAAAAAAAGGCACAACTAGTGAGGCACGTTTTTTTATTCAGCCAAATAACATTTGGTAATATCCTGTTACCAATTTTAACCCTAAAGGTAGGGTATGCAGGATTTTTTTACAAATAAAATGTCAACTTTTACAGGAATAATCCTGCTCAATCGTCATCTCTGGGCCTTCATACATGTGTGTCAGTGTCTGTGTCTGCCCTATCCTTTCCACTGCCTTTATGTTGATGTTTTGGTTGATTCTGGACAATTCTGGTCTCAGTGTAAGGATGAGTATCCTGTGGGTAATTGATAAGAAATGGTTCAATCCATCGATGTTATTAGCCTTCTTGCTTGATGATTTCTCTTATCTATTCCTTATGTTATGCCACAGTGGACAGACCTTACATTCTCTGTTCTGCCCTAGCTAACTTAGCAGATAGATAACATTTTCCCAAGAAAACTGTGATTCAAGATTTTGTTTTTGTGAAACTGAACACACAAAGAAACCTACATTATTGTCTCCCAAGAGATTCATATTCCATATATTCAATATGTACTCATCGCCCATTGTACCAAAAACCACATAGTAAATGTAGTGCTACCTCAATGCTAACGTATATGAGAAATCCCATTGATATGCTAGTGGTTAGCATACGTAGATAGCTTCAGTTTCAAAACAGAATTTCAACTTTCATCAAAGAAACATGTCACAATTACTCTAAATGTCCAAACACTAACAGGCACATCTTTCCCAACTGGAGGATAAAACAAAAGTTGCTTTCAGGCTCATGGCTGACTTCAACAAAACTACGGCAAGCTGCAGGTTCCATACACTGTAAAGCATTACTACTACCACTTGAAGACACTATGCAGCCAACTTCAATTAATAACATAAAACAAAACAACACAACATGTCATGTGGCATATGATTTTTTTCTTACTCTTATTCATATCCAGAGATATCCAGCTCCAGAGACCAATTTTATATCTATGTCCTTTTAAACGCTAGAAAATGTTGCTGAAAAAAGAAAACCTGTAAAGCATGGTAGGCATGGTAATCCCAACCAATCACAGCGCACTCAGTGTCCAAGTGACTTTGCGTGAAAGAATGATGGAGAAAAGAATGATACAATATTTGCAGGTACCTCTTTTACCTGCAGGAAGTCAGGGGTACAGTTCTGGAGTTTCTCCCACAAAGAACATGTTGCTGCAGGTGCAAGAAAAGGTGTTATCTTGTAGTACGGAAAGTGAAACTGCATCTTATTTAGGTTACCCATTTCAGGGCGGCTCGTGTCTGTGTGTGTGTTTCCTTGCATTGGTTACTGGGACACACACACAGCTGTGGTTTCTCTGTTATTATAGCCAAAGATGAGCACAATAAGTGAGGTCAGGTTGACATTATTAAAGCTCACAGTCAGTTTTATTCACACCATTGATAATCTACATCTGCTTTTGTGATGGCCCCAGTTTTGAAGAATGAGACACCAAGACACCTTTGTGTTTTTTTTCAGTATCTTGAGTATTACTTACTATTACTCATTCACTTCTCAGAGGATCATTAAACAAAACTGGGAGTGATAACAATGAAGGAAACATGATGCTACCTGGTGGACAAATTGCAGGCCTTTACTCTCAACCAGAATAAGGAAAGGAACCTAAAAGTAATTGCAGATAAATCCCATCCTTTTGGAGTAATCCATGATTTTTCAGGCCTCCCCAGACCTTCCAGAAGCTGTCAGTAGTTACAGTTTGGTTGGTAACACTCCCTAAATTCATTCCCCAAACTGTCCAATGATCTTGTCCACAACAAGAAAGACAAGAAACATTTTCCACCTCCTCTCCAAAAGCCTCCATCATCTTGCACCAGCTCTCCACTCTCATAGTTTTTACCTCCTTCACATCCCCATGCAACCTAAACAGTGGTGTGCACAGAGGGGAAAGGGACACAAGTTGAAGTGCCCTCTTTGGAGACAAAATATACACTGAAGAGTCCTCTCTGAGACCAAAACACTGCTCAAGTGCCTTCTTAGGAGTCAAAGCAGAGGCTGAAATGCTTTCCTGGTTGGCAAACCACACTAATCTGTTTCTTTGATGGGTTGAAACATAACAAAGCGCTCTCTTGGGAGCCAAAAAGTGCTTAAGGCTCCTCTCAGGATTGAAGATGTGCTAAGTTGCCGTCTTGGGAGCCAAAACATTTGTGGCAGTGACCTGGTGAACCACACTAATCTGCCCCTTTGGCTGGTAAAATGTGATGAACTGCCTTCTTAGGAACCAAAACACACACTTAAAGAGGATCTGTTTGCAATGAACTCCATCGCCCCCCTCTGGCTGGAAGACTCATGCAATGGAACGTGTATATTTCTTGGAAGACAAATGGAGATCGGATCTTACTTTTAACACAAGTTTACTTTATTTTAGATGACTTTTTATCAGTTATAATGTGAGGAGGTATCAACACTTAAGTAGCGCTGTTGTTGGACAACAAGCAAACTTTGTAAGTTTGCCCGATACTTTAGTAGCCAGCTAGATTTAGCATCTTGGTACCTTGTTACTCAGTAAATCCCCATTATGTTTGAACAGGTCACTGCAGAATAACTGCTGCATGTGGACGGCAATGAACATTATCACAAATGGCCCATGTCTTATCCTTTAGCTCATGTTTTAGCCTCCATCCTGTGTTTTAGCCTTTAGCTCTTTCACTTTCCTGTTCAGCTTTCTTCTGCTCTTCTTTCCCTTTTCTGTCAGACAGTCCAGCTCCTGTTTCCACTGTAACTACCAAATAAAATGCAGAATTCTTTTTCAGTAAGAGAAGGTAAAAATGTATTCCCATGATTTACAGTTATGATCATAAGTTTACATACCCTGGCAGAATTTAGGATTTCTTGGCCTCAAAAACTTTTCTTTCACTCATGGTTAGTGGTTCGGTGAAGCCATTTACTAACAAACAACTGTGTTTACTCTTTTTACATCATAATAACAGAAAGTTCCAAATTGACCCTGATCAAAATTTTACACCCCCCAGTTCTGAATAGCGTGTATTTCCCCCTTTAACATCAATAACAGCTTGAAGTGTTTTGTGCTCATTGGGGATGAGGGTCTTTATTTTCTCAGATGGTAAAACTGACCATTCTTCTTGTCAAAAAGCCTCCAGTTCCTGTAAATTCTTGGTCTGTCTTGCATGAACTGCAAGTTTGAGATGATATTGAGGTCAGGAGACTGAGATGGCCACTCCAGAACCTTCACTTTATTCTCCCGTAGCCAATGACAGGTTGAAGTTTTGAGGCTTGTCTCTGTGCTCTTTGGCGTATTTTAAAGGGAACACTTTGTGACATTTACACATCTATGTTTACGTCACTCTTTGTTTGTTGTGGACTCTTTTCCTCCTCTCTGTAAGCGTCTCAGAGGAATGTTTGTGATGTTTATTCAAACTTGTACTTTTTTTTTCCAAAGCGTCTTTGCCCCAGTCTCGTGACTACGCAGCTCCCCGGTGGATTGTGGGAAAAGCGGGACATAATGGGAGCGAGAAACCAGGACAGTGCTCGTACTCTCCCTCTCTTGTAATAAGCGCACCTCCCTCTCCTGCCCCAAAATAATGAAGACTAAGTCATGTCTGTGTATATTAATTCCTCCCATAATTCCTTGAGCTAAATATAGAGCCGGGGACTTGAGTGACTTACTGTGATATCCCCTCTGAATTAGACGGTCCGGTGCTGGATTAACACTTTAGATTATGATTCTGGAAGCAGCTCAGGGATGAGTTTTTTGGTGTTTTTACTCGTTTTTCTAAAAAGGAGGAAGAAGTCGGTGTTGAAAAGATGAAAGGCTGGAAAGAGAGGGTACGTTTGAGGGTGGGTGTTTGTTGGTGACAAGAGGGGATTAGCCCGTGCATGCCTTTACTCTCCAGACCACAACAGCTGTCAAAGCCCGACCAGATCGTACCCTCGAGGGAAAACACAGCCCTCAGTGTCCCAGCGAAAGATAAACACCAGGACGCTCTCTGTCTCTCTCTCCTCATCTGTCTAATGAAGCGTCTAATCAGAGTTTCAAAGCTTTCCGCTGAAGGTGAAGGATCATTAAAAAACCAGCGCTCCCTCTTCCTCTCTGAATCCTGAGAGAACAGATTCCTCTTCTCTCTGGAGAACTCATATCTCTTAAAACACACACACACGAGCGCACGTACACACTCCTCGAGAGGCCTCAGACTCTTCTCTTATCACACCAAGTCCAAGTTTTTATTCACAGCACAAACCAAACAGAAAGCAAAGATCCCTGTCTGAGATATTGAGTTTGAAGAACATAGATGTGTGTGTGTGTTTATATATGTGTGTGTGTGTTTCTGTAATTATGTGTGCGCTCTCTGGACGGAGCATCAAACATTACACACTCTCAGGCTGACAGTGTTGAACATGAAAGCCGCTGAGACTCATTAAGCCGCTGATTACAGCTCGGGGAGAAGAGTCCTGAGCAGCTGCTGAGCTCACACACACACACACACACACACACACACACACACACACACACACACACACACACACACTTCCTGAAGTTTTGAAAGTATGTGGATAACTAGAAACACTATATTTGTGTCCAAGTGAAAACTTGTTTATGTTTTATTAGACTCTCAGTAATTTGGCTTTTAAAGTTCTCTGTGAAAATACACAATTTGGTTTATATTTAAATTTAAAGAGGGGGTATTGTGCATTCTTTTAGGCTTCATTATGTCCCTCTAGTGCCCCCGTAATGTCTTTGCATGACTCACAGCTGAAAATTTTTCACTCACAGCTGCTTAGACGCTGTCTCTTTAAGGCCCCCCTGCCGCAAACCCCCTTCTCTCTGATTGGCCAGCCCTCAGGGGGCACTGCTCTCGGTGTTTGAGGCCCTCACCCTCCAATATGTCATGTATGGATCTAGAAAAATATTTATGGGGGGGACAAGAGAGGGCAGTCACTTGTTCATTGGTGGCAAAATGACAGAAGACTATGTGCTGCATTAATTTAATATTAGGGTGACCATATTCTGAAAACCCAAAAAGAGGACTCTACCAAAGACCACAAAGTAGCTTCATAACCCAAACATTTATTTAAAACACTCCCTCTCTATTTGAAGTTAAAAAAAAAGAAGAAAGAAATTAATGGCAACATAAATCATGTTTTGAAGCCAGTTTCTGCCAGTGGAAAATATCAAAATGAAAAACTAGCTTTGTTGGGATTTCTCCTTTATTTGGAAGATATAAAGTCAAAATCTTTTAGATAATAAAAAGGCAAAATTTCAACTTTCACCACATAATTTTGACTTTGATGTCTCAAGTTATTGACTTTCATCTCGTAGTTTTGACTTTTTCATCTCAAAATTTTGACATTTTGTCTGAAAAAATTTGACTTTTAATTGTAGAATTTTGACTTTGCCATCTCAAATGATTGATTTTTATCTCATAATTTTGACTATTTCATCTCAGAGTTGTGACTTTTAAACTCAAAACTTTTCTTTGAATTAAATCTTTACAATGGTTTGGCAAGGCTTTGTTTTAGGGGGGGCAGCTGCCACCCAGTGCCACCCCAGTAGATCCGCCCCTGGACATGTCGAAGGTGAAATATGCAGGGATTTTGATAAGGTTTCGTTTATTTGTTTAAACACAACACCCAAACTGGGTTCTTCCTTCGTGGCTCGGTGCCAGCAGCTGCGCATGCTCACTACCACGAACTGTAGCTAATAGCATAGCTAACAGTCATAGTTTCGTAAACACACCATAGACGGTAAAAAACAACCCTGTGAGCACCTGCAGCATCATGTGAGAGAAACTTAAGAGCCGTACACCTGACTTCCTGCAGGTAAATGAGATACTTTTAGGACTTTTTGCATTATTTTTCATTATTCATTCATCACCTAAAAGCCAAGGTGCGATTAGATCAATATTCACAACTGACCATCAATTGAATTTAAATTAATTAAACACCGTTGAAGATAGTGGTGTGCACAGAGGGGGGACAAATGTGCCCTGATTGTTGAAAAACACATGTTTAGATGCACTATTTGAAACAAAATGTGCACTAAAGTTCCCTCGTGGAGGAAAAAACAGATGTTAAAGTGTCTTCCTGGTTGGTGAACCATACTAATCTGCCCCTTTGGATGGTAAAAAAACATTCAACTGCAAGGGCAGATAAATTAGAGTATCGTCCGCATAACAATAGATTCACGACTACAACTTTGCAGCATGGCAGCAGTGGAGGTGGCTTCCAGAGAGCTGGGTTCAGGAATGCTTAGGAGGCCTTAAAGAGACAGAAGCTGATTAAAGCTTTTCAGACGGAGCTGTGGGGTTTTCAGTCTCCAGTCTGAGATGAGTGTTGAGCTTTTTGTTGGACTGAATCACTGAAACACCATCTGCAGAGCGACCACGCTCCCAAACTGCTTTCACTCTATCGCTGGATAATATTCTGAGTCTCGATTCTCCACGAACCATCAGCTGAGAAAGTTGGACATCTGTTCATTTTGTGTAAACGATCTTGTATCAAACTGTTAAATGATCAGAGGCAGAGCTTTCGAGCCGTCGGGCCCCTGGTAGTCTGAGAGCCAACGATTCCCAACAAGCCTCCATCATCGCACAAGCTGTTTGTTAAACACAGGATTTCTTCTTCGCCTAATGAAACACACAGATCAGATTCATCTCTGCTTTCATGGGCCTGAAAAAGATCCACGCTGGGAGCACAGTCCACTGAATTAGTTGGATTGCTCACAGGCGGAGGAGTGTAGGAGGTGTTGGTGCTTCAGGCTGCCTTGTTGGTGTATGTGGACACACTGTCTTCTCTAATCTCTGCTCCATCACTCACTCACTCACAGTGGAGCCCTGACTGATGAATGGAGCCTGGTGTCAGACATTAATCCATCTCCTAATGTCTTCATCAGTTATCGTCTAAGATCTTAAAGCAGTGAACGCTGGTTTTGACCAATTTTCTTCCTCTGCAGAGTCGTCTGTAGCAGGGGCCAAACATCCTCTTTTACCCGTACTTGTCCCCCTATGAGGTGAAATTATGTACAGGTTGTACTGCACTCTCAGACAGAAAATGCAGAAGTAGAAATGCACTTTTACAGATGAACTGCCAATATACTGAATTACACGTCTTTTCGTCCTGGTCATGATCAGTGTTGAGAATTTTTTTGTTTGTTTTGTCCTATATTTGGTCAAGTTTTGAGAAAAAGTCAAATTTTTGGGATGAAAAGTAAAAATTACAAGGAAAAAGTCAAAATTTTGAGATAGCATCAAAGTAATTATTAAAATTAGGACATATAAAAATGTGAAAAAAATTAAAATTAAGATATATACAAGTGATAAAAATATATATACAAGTGTTAAAAATATATATACAAGTGCAAAAGATAGTTACAGCTGTTTTGAATGGGCAGTTGGTTAAGTAGTGATTAAACATTGAGAGTATTAAATTTAAAAAATATGGGGGTAAATAAACATGTCGGTAGGTTGTGGTAAACAAACAACTATGAGGAAAAAGTCAGCATTTATCAAAGTAAATGATAAAGTAGAAATGCACTTTTACAGATGAACTTCTGATATATGGTATTCCACCTCTTTTCCTCCTAGTCATGATTAGTGCTGAGATTTTTTTTGTTTGTTTTGATCCATATTTGGTCAAGTTTTGAGGAAAAAGTCAAAATTTTGAGAAAGCATCAAAGTAATGGTACATAAATTTTAAATTTTGAAGAATTAAGTCAAAGTTTTTGGATAAAAAGTCAATATTTTGGAATAATAAAGTCAATAATTTGCAGTATTGAAGTAAAATTGATGAAATAATAAGTCACATAATGAGAAAAGTCAAAATTTTGAGCCACCACCAAAGTAATAGGAAATATATTTAAGATTTTGAAGTATTAAGTCAAAGTTTTGGGATAAAAAGTCAATATTTTGGAATAATGAAGTCAATAATTTGAGATATTAAAGTCAAATTGCCGAAATAACAAGTCATATTTTGAGAAAACTCAAAATTTGGGGTCAGGAAGTTAAAGTGTTGAAATACAAGTCAAAATTTTGAGATGTTAATGCCGAAATTCTCAGATAAAAATCAAAGTAATGAGTTAAAAACTCATTATATTGAGATAACAAAATCAACTAGGAGGGGGGGCTGACTTTCCTTTTTATATCAAAATTTCAACTTTTTATTTCAAACACTGCCTTTGTTTCAAAACTTAGGCTTTTTATTTAGACTTTTGTCATCTTAAAATTTTGACCCTAAATGAGAAAGTTTGGACTTTTTTCACATAATATTAAATTAATTTCTTAAACTCTGGAGGTTATTGACTTTTTGTCTGAGAATTTTGTCTTTATTTCTCAAAATTTCCACTTTTCATATTAAAACATTGACCTTTTATCTCAAAGTCAGAAACAATTCTTACCTTCAGTTTTTATTTTCATCCTCACATTAGAGTAAAAGCTTTTGATGTTTCAATGATTTAATGTAATTTTCTGTCAAGTTTGTAAATGTTACTGTACATTGTGAAAACTTCACTAAAGTTTGATTTAAAGAAAATCGTGGATCAAATTGAAATCGCTGTATCTGTCAAGATTTTAAGATATTAATGTTGAAATTCTGAGATAAAAATCAAAGTTATGAGATTAAAAAGTCATTATTTTGAGATAATAGAGTCAACTAGGAGGAGGGGCTGAATTTCCTTTCAGCTAATGCAGGGTGTTGAAATGCTGAGCATGCCATAATAATATAATTATTTAAGATATTAAAGTAAAATTTATGAGATAAACTTCAGAAGTGTACTTTTGAATATAATTATTATAATAATATGATGATATTTTTCTTCATTACTCAGCACTTTAGAAGATAATTAGATCCCTAGTTTGTCCAATCACTTCATTCTTGATATGACTCCTGGTGACAAAAGGTTTTAAAACATCGGATCAGAAACAGATGAGTGACATCACAGAGATGGCTCCCAAATGTCATTGAGCCTATGAGAGAGTCACTTAAGACATCTTGAGACTTGTTGTCTGCTTTGTCATCTTTAGTTGTTGTCGTGATGTTAGGACGTTTATTTGTCTGTTTTTAGCTGTGGACATTTCAGCATCTTTAAGGTTGGCTGTCTGTTTATGATGAATTAATTTGAAGATGACTGGACGCTGTTCTCGTGTTGGACTTCCTGTCCAGGTCAATCTGCTTGACCCGTCCTGGACTCTGTGGAAAACAGACCGGGCACAGAGAGGCTTCTGGGACGTTTGGACATTGACCGGCGTGAGTTTGTGGACGCCATCTGCTGAATCACTTGCAAGACTTTTGGCACAGCGTGTAAGAAAAAGGACTTCATTTTCAAAGTTAACAAAATAACTCCCCCTCCGAGGACTCGAGTGTGAGTTTAAACCACACAGTTGGTTCAGTTCTGCAGGAAAACAGCAGCTTGTATTTACAGATATTTCAGAAACATTCGCCTCATTTTTATAATAATGCAGGAGTTTGATTCCACAGAAAGTTTTTCTCTAATGCTTTGGCTTTTGCTCTGTTCGGCCTTTTTCTCCCTGAGTCGTCTCCCGCTGTGTCAGACCCAGATACCATCGTTGTTTTTGCTGCTTTTTAACATATGAGTGTTTTTCCCCGACAAATGAGTTAATGGCAGTTTGTGTTTGAGCGCTCAGCCTGAAAGTTTTCTGTGGAAGAGCATCAGCGCCGTCACGGTGGCCTTGGCAGAGCCGGAGACCTCCATTCATGTCGGGTCTGGTTCTGTTGTTTTTCTCTGTCTGTGTGTGACTTTCTTTCACTTTAACTTAATATGAATGATGCTGCTGTGTGTGTGTGTGAACATCGTTGCTTCACAAACACACTTTTTCTGGAGTTACTGCTCTAAACGAAGACTCTGGAGGTCTCAAAATAATCATAACACACAGAAAAAAAAATCATGTTTTAGCCATTAAACATCAGTTTTTATCCAGATTTAGAGAAATATTTGTGAAATATATTGTCAAGACACTGTTAAATGTTGAATACAAATGTTAAATGTTGTATATAAATGTTAAAAATACATGACCTGATTCTAAACATGTAGTTTAAATTCTAAATTTCTGAATATTAGGTCAAGATTTCTACATCTTGTTGTAGGATTTTAAAATATTTACCCAAGATTTTGGAATATGGATTTTCAAAATCCCGCTTTAATGGATGACTTCTTTAAACTTTTAATTTGGTGCTCTAGGTGGGCGGGAGTGTTAATTTGCATAATTAGCTAAATATTTAGAAATCTTGTCTTCATATTTAGAGATCATGGCTAAATATTTTGAAGTTATACCTCAAGATTT
Source organism: Thalassoma bifasciatum (assembly GCA_008086565.1). Classification (NCBI taxonomy): domain Eukaryota; kingdom Metazoa; phylum Chordata; class Actinopteri; order Labriformes; family Labridae; genus Thalassoma; species Thalassoma bifasciatum. Next base: position 32,184 of record RPOG01004493.1, on the reverse strand, counting down.
AGAAATCCTGACTTAATATCCGTAAATCTTAGTGAAATGTTTAGAAATCTTTGCTCAAGATTCAGAAACTTTGACTAAAAACTTAGAAGTCTTGACGTCAGAAATATTGACTTTATATTCAGAAATCTTGGATTAATATTTAGAAATCTTTGTGAATCATTTAGAAATCATTGTTAAATGATCAAAGCTTAACAATTAAGAACTCTTACATCAATATTTAGTTTTAGCTTAATATTAAGAATATAAACTAAATGTGTATGGTGTATAATTTGTGAGATAATAAGTAAAAAAATTAGGACAAAACGTTTAAATTTTGTGATAAAAAGCCATTCATATGAGAAAAGTCACAATTTTGAGCTAAAAGTAACAGAGATGTATAAAAGTAAAAATTTTGAGGTTTTAATGTAAAAATTCTGAGATAAAATATCAGTTATGAGATAAAAAAGGTGAAATTTTGCCTTTGTTTCCCTAAAAATGTTGATGTGCCAAAAAAGAAGAAATGAATGTAAACTAAACGTTTAGAAATTAAACTACATATAAAGAATCAGAATATGTATTTATGAAATTTACATGTAACATTTAACATATTGATAAAAAAAATCAACATTTATCTATCATTTTTAACAAATATTTCTCTATATCCAAAAACGAAACATCCACGATGTATAATTTATGAGATAATAAGTCAAAACTGGGACAAAAAGTTTAAATTATGAGACAAAAAGCCATAAGTATGAGAAAAGGACAAATAAAAGGGATTATATGAAAGTAAAACTTTTACGATTTTTATGTCAAAATTCTAAAAGAAAAAGTCAGTTATGAAATAAAAAATTTTGATGTGCCAAAAAAAAGAAAAAAAAGAATTGAGGGTAAACTAAATGTTGACAAATGTAGATAAACATTAAGAATTAGAATAGGTATTCATAAAATCTATATATAACATTTAACAAATGTATCTCACAAATATTTCTCTAAATCTGATTAAAAAGTGATGTTTTAGGGCGAAATGTGGAGAAATGTTATTTGTAGTGTGTGTGGATTTACAGTTGGAGCCCCATAGAAGGTGATTTTAGTGTCTTTTACGTGTTACAGATATTATGCAATCTAGCAGATTCAGTTTGGAGCAGAGCAGAAACGGGAGCAGAAGCCGGAGCAGAAGGAGGCTCCAGGTCCACGTGGTTCAGCTCTGATCCAAACTCAGCAGCTCTCAGCTGTTACTCCTGACAACGGCAGGAGGGAGGGAGGGAGGGAGGAGGGAGGAGGAGGGAGGAGGGAGGGGCTCGTTGCTGGCAGAGTTTGGGTGTAGTAGGGATGCCAAGCTGTCGACCCCCCCCCCCCCTCTGGGACGGGGCCGAGGGCTCGGTCCTGCTCAGTCCTGATACTTGGCTTCACTCATGCGAAGCCTCAGGGGCCTGAGAACACAGATCCATGCACACGGACTCCTCACAGACACGCAATAGGACATGTTTACATACATGTTTACAGACATGTTTACAGACATGTTTACAGACATGTTTACATACATGTTTACGTACATGTTTACATACATGTTTACAGACATGTTTACAGACATGTTTACATACATGTTTACATACATGTTTACAGACATGCTTACATACATGTTTACATACATGTTTACAGACATGTTCAGACTCTGCAGTGATTGGACGACTAAACAGACAGAGATCATCAAGAACTGAAGAAATCTCCGTTGATCCTTGTGGGAAAATTATTGGGAAATCTACATTTTCATCCCATTTCTCTCAAAATAAACAATTAACAGTTCTAAAAAGAACACAGAAAAATAAAGTCTGCAAACAGAATGTCAACAAAGGATTGTTCTTTTTCATTTTATTTCGGGGTTTTCATGTTTTATTTGGAGACACTGGGGCCTTTCAGACAGAGGACAGAGAATCGTCTTTGTTTGTTTTGGTCTGTTTCAGTCAAGTTTTGAGAAAAAGTCAAAGTTTTGAGATGAAAAGTCAAAATGACAAGGAAAAGTCAAAATTTTGAGATAGCATCAAGTAATGGGAAATACATTTTCTGAAGTATTAAGTCAAAGTAATGTAATAAAAAGGCAATATTTTGAAATAATGAAGTCATTAATTTGATATATTAAAATAGCATTGATGAAATAATGAGTCGTACGATGAGAAAAGTTAAGATTTTGAGCCAAAAAGTTAAAGCATAAAAATACAAGTCAAAATTTTGACATATGAATGTTGAAATTCTGAGATAAAAGTCAATATTTTGAGATGATAAAGTCAACTAAAGGGGGGCCTCGAATGTCCTTTCAGCAAATGCAGGATGTTGAAATGCTGAGCATCGCATTGTATGCTCAGTATTTCAGTTTGAGATAGTCAAGTAGAATTTATGAGCTAAAAAGTCATATTATGAGAAAAGTCAACATTTTTAGTCCAAAAAAATAATTTCATGAAATAAAGTCAAAGTTATGAGATATATTATATTTTTCCTCAAAATTTGATGTCGAAAAAAAATGTCAACCAGGTTAGTTTTTCAATTTCTTTATTTTTAAGTGGAAGAAATTGGATTACATTCATTTTTCATGTTTTCATTATTGAAAAGTTTCCCTTTAAACATAAAAAGAGTATTTTGAATAAATGTTTGGGTTATGATGCTACTTTTTTGTCCTTGAGGAGCTTTGGTTTGAGGTTCTCTTTTATTTATGTTTTTTTGTTAGAATATGGTCACCTTAATACTGTCAGCACCTGATTATACAATTTTAATAATTGGGCCAAACCAGTTCCCCCAAATTTTACACGTTAGAACATGAAATCCTTGTTTGTTTCTTATTCAAAATATCTCAAAGACCCATCAACGTTGTTTTCAGACAAACGTCTTAAAATCATTTGTAAAGTTTCTATTTCATCTATTGCAAACTTGTGATGTCTGGATCATAGACCTAGATTGTGCAGAGTGATATATATATATATATATATATATATATATATATATATACTTATTCTGGTATAACCAGGTCTGTTCAGCTGTGCCGGCACAGTGTGAGTGTTTTTTCCACGGTAACGTCAGAGGATGTGTTTACTCTGTTGACGTGTTAAAGGTGTGAATCCTGTCACTGTGTGCTCAAGGTGCTCTGTGTTTTTTCACACTACAATATTTTAGACAGCGGCAGCGTCCACACCTCCTCTTCATACCTCCTGAGTTATAGTTGTAAAGAAAACACTTATAGAACGTTTATAACATCAGATACATAATTCATGAGGCCTGATGGAACGTTTACCATAAGTGTTGATTTTGACGTCTACATTTCTTTTTCGAAAAACTAGATCAGTTCCATTTTTAAAATTTGTTTGTGTTATGAAGTTTGATCTTGCAGAATGAAGAATAAAAATAATCCCTAATGTTTCAAGAGGTCCTTCGCCGACCCAGCAGTTGTCGTCGTTGCTCTGGCTCTAATAAAGAGTTTAATTAGTTTAAAGCAGTTTTATTGTTTTTCTTTAAACAGTTACTGTCTTTAAATTGCTGAGTGCTTTCTGTTTACGTCCTGTGAGATGTTCTGCACACATCCGTCTCTGAATCTCTCTCTCTCTCTGTTGTTTCCAGATCCCGAGGTGAGCTGAGGTCCTTTCACGTCCGTCTCCGTGTTTTGAGGAAACTCGAGGAAAACACAAAATGTTCGCTGCAACCTTCACCCCGCTGACCCTCGCCCTCCTCGTCCTCTTCTCGGTGAGATGATGACGTCACTTTCTGATCTAATTCTGTCTGACTTCCAGCTGATCGATCGATCCATGTGCAAACAGCAACAGGTGGAGCTGAGCGTGAATTTATTCAGCAGATTGGGGATGGGGGGGGTCGGGATGGGGGGGTTGGAGTCTGATTTTACACACTTCTCCTCTGGTTCACAGTCAGAGTCACCATATGGAGCGTCTGCATTCATAATTCAGAGCTGAGTGTGAAGCACGAACGACGGCTCAGTGTGCAGTCTGATTATTTATTCATCCAGTAGACCAGTGGTTCTCAACATAGGGGTCGAGACCCCATTTAGGGCCGTCTGGAATCTGAACGGGGTCCCTGAAACGTCTAGTTTAAAAAATTCAAAAATTAAAAACAAAAAAACGGCAAACAAAAACATTTTCTTTAGTTATTATTATTTTTTTTTAAATTGAAAGACAACACACTAAACAGCTGTATTCCACTTTTAGCTGTTTTGTTAGAATTTTACTAACAAGTATTTAGTATGTTACTATTAAGTGTTTGAGCTATTTGAATATTTAATTATAAGATATTTCATTTTTTAAGTATTTACTATTAGTTGTTTCAGTATTTTAAGTATTTAATTGTAGATATTTCAGTAATTTGTGTATCTTAGAATTTGTGTATCCAAGCAATTCTTTCTCTTTTTATTTTACAAGATTTCCTAGAGATAGCATTTTTAGTGTCTAATTATTACGTTTTTAGATTTTTTTTTTTAGCATTTTATTATGGAGTATTTTGGTTTCTTTTACTATTTTAGTACCCAAGGATTTGAAGAATTTTTTTTCTATTTTTGTTTCACTGATTCAGTATTTTTTTCTGCCTTTAATTGTCCCTCATATAAAAATACCCTGATAAATACCCTGTTTAGGAAAAATACAGTTGTCCCTTTGTGCTGTAATCCTGGTTACTCTGAATTTGCAACAATATAAAGAAAAACAATTATGGAAAAAATGTCTCTGGGGTCCCCATTAATTTTTATGACATCAAAATAGGGTCACAGCACAAAAAGGTTGAGAATGACTCCCGTAGATGACGTCACTTCTGTTCTGTTAAAATCTGAGGAAGACGACTTGTCCTCTGAGGGATAAAAGCGCCAATTTCATACAACTAGTTTATGTCAAACTCAAACATCAGGTCTGCATCAGATTCAGTTCACACAATTTTCATCCAGCCTTCAAAACCTCTTCGACCAGAGAAGAGCTTCTTCTTCCATTTTTTCCTGCAGATAAATGAAAGGCTGCTTGAAGTGCCCTGGAGCAGGTGTGTTCAAGGACCCTTAGAGATGATTGGACAAAAGGAAACGGTCTATCCTCCAAAACAGGAGAAATCTTCGGGTGCTGTGAAAGTAGGAAACAGAGAAAGTTCCCTCAATCTGACGAGAACACAGGGCTGTTTGTGCAGGTCATGGTGGGAGTTGAACCTGCGCCAAGAACTAAAGCCTGTGTTTCTAGTTCCTCTTTCATGTAACTACATCTTAAAGTCACTTTTCCCTGCAGGAACCTGGGTCTAAATTTACAACTTAAAACAAAATATCATGATTTGTAAATCCTGTTTAACCTAAATGTATTTGAATACTCAAAAAGACAAGATACTGATTGCTCAAACGGATGAAATTTGTTCTTTTTGCAATTATTTACTCATTTTACATCACATCGTTACTTCACCTTCCCTTTAACAACACTCAACAAGTGTTTGTGAACTGATGACACTAATTGTTAAACGTTGGAGCTGGAATTCTTTCACATTCTTGTTGATGAACAACTTCAGTTGCTCAATTTTCAATGGGAGACAGGTCTGGACTGCAGGCAGGTCAGTCTAGTAGCTGCACTCTTCTACTACGGAGCCACGCTGTTGTAACAGGAGCAGAATGTGTCTTGGTTTCATTGTCTTGCTGAAATAATCAGGGACGTCCCTGAAAAAGACAAAGTGTCTTGGATGGCAGCAGATGTTGCTCCAAAACCTGTTTGTACCTTGAAAATATTCTTAAGTTTGCAAGTTAATTAGCTAGATTTCTGACGTTTATAAAAAACCAAGCCGTTTGAAAATTCGTTGAAAATAAAGCAATCTACAGTTGTTTCAAAGTCCATGCTCCACTGACTGCAATGAGTGATCGAGCAGCCCTGTTCCAAGATGGCCGCCATGTGACAACGTTACTTCGCTTACAGTGTGAACAAGGCATCTATCCGTCTTATAGACTCTATGTTTACAGATACTGGGACAGTTACCCATGATGCCATGGGCACTAACACACCCCCATACCATCACAGATGCTGCTTTTGAACTTTGCACTGAGAACAATCTTGATTGTCCTTTTCCTCTTTGACCCGGAGGACACCACGTCCATGATTTCCAAAAAGAGTTTGAATGTGGACTCGTCAGACCGAAGCAGACTTTTCCACTTTGTGACTGTGTTGTGCTGCGTTTGTGTGTGTTGTTGATGTCTGACCATTGACTGTATATAGAATGGACAGCGTGCTTCCGCCTGTCACCGTTCTACGATTTTGAAGCCAAAAAACCCAGTTTCTCTAGCTGCCATTGTGCAGACAGAGTCTGCGCAGTAGAGAATTTCCGGTGGAGCAGAGTAAAAAAGAGAAATGAAAATATTTATTTCTTCTTCTTCAGAAGGTTTAGTCTCCTTTTTGGCTCTTTCCCGAAGTTTTCTTGTATCCCCGGTAAAAACTACTCACGAAGGGCAGCTGTCAACTATCGTAAAACGAAACTTATAACATGGTTTTTAACGTCCAATAACTAATGAGAAACTAACTTCTCGAAAAAAAACACCTGAACACCATGCAGCCAGATGACATCGTCATACTACCTTAGCGTAAAGATGAGAGAAACGTTTCTACCAGGTATCGTCATTCTTTAAAGTTTTCCCGGCTCATATCTGGAATACATGGGGGGGCGGGGCTTATGACCTATACTGCAGCCAGACACCAGGGGGCGGGGCTTATGACCTATACTGCAGCCAGACACCAGGGGGCGGAGCATCTGCTGGAGGCTTCAGTTTGAGCCGAACGTCGTTACGTCCACTCATTATACAGTCTATGTGTCTGACTTTGTCTTTGCATGGTAGAGCTTGAGCTGTCACTTGTAGATGTAGTGATGAACTGTGTTAACTGACAATGGTTTTCTGAAGGTCTGTGTCCATGTCACAGATTAAATGTTAGGGTTGTGTTAAGTTTGATAGACCTCCATTATCAGTTTGATTGTTGTACAGTGTGAGAGCTACTTTTCGAGCTTCATGGGATTTTTCGTGTGAGTGGACACTGAGAGCGTCTGCAGAAAAGGAAGCTGAGCTAATGAAGGCTTTTAGAGAAGTAACAGTTGGTGCAAATGAGCCGCTGGCTGCAACCACGAGAAGGATGCCAGATACGTCAGTGTGTGGCTAAAAACCAACACTATTATCTGATTTACTAATGGAAGCACATGCTCTGGACGCCAAAACGATGTTTGTGTAAAAATGAACGCTGAGTGTCAAGATTCAGAAAGAGAGTGAGTTTGTTTCTGGGTCAGATTGTTTTTCATGGTGGATTAAATTCAGGATGGTTTGTTATAATCAGCTACAGGAGGTTACAGGATAAAAACCTTCATGTTAAAACAGAAGAAGAAGAAAGTTCTGCCGGTCAGATATGATTTTTAATTTTCACCAGAGACAAAAATCATCTTTATCCCAGAATATCTCTCCCTCCTCAGGTGTTTCCACTCCTTTGACCTGCTCTGACCTTTCCTCAGCTCTGTGTGGGCGTGAACTGACTTGTTTGACATTTTGTGAGAACGAACACCTGTGGGGGTGTGAAGAACCTTTTAAACTCCTGATTCTGCTTTTCTGGCTTTTAAAGGAGCTCGAATTAGCTTCAAATCACATTCTACTCAACTTTATAAGCATCAGGATCTCTGAAAAGTTTCTCTCTTTAAATAAAACTTCTGTGGCATCTGTGGATGAAAGTTATGAAATGAAGCAGAGAAAAAGTTCAGGTGAAGGATCAGAAATATTTAGGGCTGAAAAAGCAGATTTTCTTCCTTTTGCGTCCTTTCTTCTATCTTTCTTTCCACCTATATTCACTTCCTCCCCATTTTTCCTTCCCTTCCTTGTTTCTTTACTTTCCCCCGTCCTTTTCCTTCTTTCTTTGTCCTTTTCTAATCTTAATTCCTTCCTACCTTTTCCTCTTCTCCCTTTCCTCCCCTCCTTTCTTGCTTTCTTTGTTTTCCTTCCTCTTCCTTTTGTTTCCTCCTTCCCTCTGTCCATCCTTCTTTCTTTTTTCCTTTTCTTCCTTGTCCTTTTCTTCCCTTTCCTTTTCCTCCCCTCCTTTTTTCCTTCCTTGCTACCTTCCCTTTTATTTCCTTGCTCTTTCCTTCTGTCTTCCCTACTTTCTTTTCCTCCCTCCTTTCCTTTCTTCTCTTCCTTTCTTTCCTTTTTTTTCTTTCCTTGCTCCTCCCTCCTTTCCTTTCTTCTCTTCCTTTCTTTCCTTCTTTTTTCTTTCCTTGCTCCTTCCCTCTTTCTTTCTTTTCATCCTTCATTGTCTTCCTTTCCCTATTTCCTTTCTTACCTTCTCTTTCTTTCTTTCTTTTCATCCTTCATTGTCTTCCTTTCCTTTCTTCTCTCTTTCTTTCCAAATCTTTTATTTCCTTGCTCCTTCCTTCTTTCTTTTCATCCTTCATTTTCCTCCTTTTCTTTCCTTCCTTTCCCTTCCTTCCTTCCTTGCTTCCCTACTTTTTTCCTCTCTCCCCTCCTTTCTTTTCTTTCCTTTCCTTCCTTATCTTTTATTTCCTTGCTCCTTCCTTCTTTCTTTCTTTTCATTTTTCATTGTCTTCCTTTCCCTCCTTTCCTTTCTTTTCTTTTCTTTCCTTTTCTTATCTTTTATTTCCTTGCTCCTTCCTTCTGTCTTTCTTTCATCCTTCATTTTTTTTCCTTTTCTTTCCCTCCTTTCCTTTCATCTCTTTCTTTCATTCCTTATGTTTTATTTCCTTGTTCCTTCCTTCTTTCCTTTTCCTTCATTTCTTCCTTGCTTATTTTCTTGTCCTCCCCTCCTTCCTTCTCTTTGTCCTTCCTTTCTTCCTTCCTTCCTTCCTTCCTTCCTTCCTAACTTCTGCTTTTTCCTACTTCCCCTTCCTTTCCTTCCATCCTTCTTCCCTTCCTTAGTTTTTATCCTTTCTTCCTTCCTTCTACTTTTCTTATAGATATAAATCCCTTTAACAACAAAATCCAGATCCTGATCCTGACATAAAAACATCCTAACAAGTTTCTGTAATATCTTTGCTGATGTTAATGCAGAAATCAAAGCTCACCTGTCCCTCAGGTGTCTCTTAAAACCAGATGATCAGTGGTTTGTAATCATCAATCTTCCTGAAGAAAAAGTGAACAGCTCACCATCAGCTCTTGCTCTAAATAACTAATGTAACCTTCCTTTATACCGTCTGTAATCTCCCGTAAAGAAGCAGCTGTGTTCACTTCCCTGTGTTTGACAGAACTCTCCAGAAACAGTACCATCCTCTCTAAGTGGCTCATAAACCTTCCAGCTCACTCGTTTCCTCGTCCTCTCCATCGCTGCGGTAAATCCTCCCAGCATGAATCCCCGTCGAGCGTCATTGACGTCAGAGACTAAACACTCTCCTGCTCCTCGTAAAGCAATGACGCGTTGTCTCCGGCTTGACGCCAATGCACAGACACTTCAACCCCCGGCTGGAGTCCCCGCGTCAGCCCCACTGTGTGGCTCCGTCAGAGGGGCCGTGAAAAAGACTTTGCTGGACTTGACCTCGGTGTGAGGAGTCGTAGCTCCGGGACGCTGGCCGCCGCTGTGAGCTCAAACACTCCTCTCTGTGTGTCGGGTTTCTTCACAGACGAGGGGGAACGCCTGGCACGGTCCGGTGTGAAAAGTGCAAGTGTGAAAGCTTTTCCTGCCTTGTTTTCTTGAGTCCTTCCTCTGGGTCAGCAGCTCTGAGACTCTTTGATTAATTAGTGGAGACTTCTCCCACACTGAAGCTCAAACCGCACGCTCAAACTAATGATGCAAACTCATCGATTCCACCTTCAGTTCTCCTCTGTCTTCTAACATTTCTCTCTCTCTTCATGTGCTGTGTGTGACTCTGTCCTTATCTTTTCCAGGTTTGCAGCCAGCAGGTCGCCTCAAACTGTGTGATCCAGCGAGAGCAGGAGAAATGCATGGAGATGATCGCCTCATATGATCCTGGGAACGATCCTGAGTTTGGTGAGTCTGTGTGTGAGTTTGTGTGTTTGCTCATCCTTTAATCTCTTCCCCTCATTTATTGTTGATTTTGTAAGAATCTCAAACAAAGGCTTATTGAAATAAAAAAGAATAACATCTTCAGGGCTTTCGAACTAATGAGCAGGAGATAATGCCACAAATTCTTCCTGATTCCGACAAAATCATTAGAAAGACTTTGCAGTGTGTTTGTGCTTTTTTCCCAAACGTCATCCTCTAAATCAGATCCTGCAGAGATTCTAAGATTCTGCAAAAAGATTCTTTAGTGGGTTTGCATCTCAATATGAAGACCATAAAAAATGAAACCTGAGGGGTTAGACAGTGATGGATGAGGATGTGACAGAAGTCCCGTTCACACATGCACCACATACCTGAATATTTCTAACAGGGTCTGGATGAGAAGTGTGTGTGAAAGCTTAATGTCTTCCCTCAGAGCAGAAATTCTCCCGTTAACGCCTCTGCACAAATTCAGGAGTAGGTGACAGCGTGGAGGATTCACAGCGAGCGAGCGAGTGAGTGAGTGAGTGTGTGGGATGATGGCGTTCACACAGAGCAGAGTTTCACCTCCGTTAGCAGGGTTACGTTTTTCCACTCTTGTGTTTGTATTTCCTGTGTTGTGATATTACTTCAGAGGGATTCAACATCCGGGAGTTTCCCTGAACCAAACAAAAACTGTATTCACATATAAGATAAGTTGTTGAAACTTTCAGTGTGAGTCGTATTGTTCGCATTGATTGTATCTGGGTTTTTCCAGTCTGCTCTGAGATGATGTTTTTCTCAAGAAGTCAAGCAGATATCAAACCACAGGATGAGATGGAAACAAATTACTCCCTGAGAGTGAGCTGCTGAGGATGGTTCTTGTGCTAAATGACATGATAGACATACAATAGGATAAATGAAAATATCTGGAGTTAATTCTGTTTTTGAGAAGTTGTCTGCACATCAGTAACAACCCCTATTCTACTGAAGTTGAGACACTGTGTGTAACATACTCAATTGAATACATGACAAAGACAAGGTATGGACTGTTCAAACTGATGGACTTTTTTGCAAATATCTACTCATTTTGAAATAGATTCTTGCAACAGGTTTCTGAAAAACTGGGACAGGTTCATGTTTCCACTGTGTTTCATCACCACTAATTGTTGAAACGTTGGAGCTGGAATTCTTTCACATTCTTGTTGATGGACAATTTCAGTTGCTCAACAGTTTGGGTTTCAGTTGTGGTGTTTTGCACTTTACACATCTTCAATTAGAGACAGGTCTGACTGCAGGCAGGTCAGTCTAGTAGCTGCACTCTTCTACTACGGAGCCACGCTGTTGTAACAGGAGCAGAATGTGTCTTGGTTTCATTGTCTTGCTGAAATAATCAGGGACGTCCCTGAAAAAGACGAAGTGTCTTGGATGGCAGCAGATGTTGCTCCAAAACCTGTTTGTACCTTTCTGCATTAATGCTGCCTTCACAGATACTGGGACAGTTACCCATGATGCACTGGGCACTAACACACCCCCATACCATCATAGATGCTGCTTTTCAACTTTGCTCTGAGAATAATCCTGATTGTCCTTTTCCTCTTTGGCTCGGAGGACACCACGTCCATGATTTCCAAAAAGAGTTAGTGTCTGTTGTTTGTGTGTGTTGTTGTTGTGTGACTTTGTCTTTGCATGGTAGAGTTTGAACTGTCACTTGTAGATGTAGTGATGAATTGTGTTAACTGACAATGGTTTTCTGAAGTGTTCCTGAGCCCACGTGCTAAAATCCTTTACACAATGATGTGGGTTTTTAATGCAGCGCCGCCTGAGGGGTCAAAGGTCACGGCCATTCAATGTTGGTTTTGGGCCTTGCTGCTTACGTGCAGAGATTTCTCCAGATTCTCTGAATCTTTTGATGATATTATGGACTGTAGATGATGAAATCCATCAATTCCTGCAGTTGGACTTTGAGAAACATTGTTCTTAAACTGTTGGACTATTGGATCACGCAGTTGTTGACAAGAGCTGAACCTGGCTCCATTAGAATCGGGCTCCGTTTCACTTTTCTTCCCCGTTTTGAAGTCTCTGTGGTTAAAGTGTGACACCTGCACAGTCTGATATTGAGTAGACCTGATTTCTGCTTCCGTCTGTGGTGTTTATAGAAGCACCCGATCAATCCAGAGGGAGAGTGTTTTTGCACTGACCTCTTTTGGTTAAAAACGGGGCATAAAGTGGGCCAACAGTCACCACACAATACGAAGACTGGGAATCAAACTTTTACTCTTCTTATCGTCTCAACTCTTCTGACAGAAATTATGTTTTCCAGAAAGTTAGAGTCAATTCAGATCAATAGCACGCAGAAAAAAGCCTCTTTTTTATGTTTTCAGCGGCAAAATATCTTATATATATTTGCAAAATATCCAACTGTTAAGTAGAGCAGTTTTCTTGTCTTCCACAGGATAAAATCCACTAAATATGTAGATCTTAATCCACAGGGGGCGCCAAAGTCAGCACAATTTACATCATGAAATGGGAGAAAGAGAAGAAACTGAGTTGATCCTGTGAGATTGTGAAGGATTTATACGTTCTTCTTTTTCCTCAGGTTGCCCGTGGATGTGGGACAACCTGACGTGTTGGCAGCCCGCCAGGATCGGCGAGGTGATCGAGGTCAGCTGTCCCGAACTCTTCTCTCAGTTCATGAGCGAAGAAGACTATGGTACGCTTAGAGTATATGTTCATTTATGGACTTTCAAGTGTGTGTTTGACTTCAAAGTCACAGTTCGATTGTCATCCCCCTGTGTCTTTTGTTCACAGAGCTGGGGATAGTGAGTCGTAACTGCACAGAGTTTGGTTGGTCGGAAACCTTCCCTCACTACGCGGACGCCTGCCTGTACGAGGAGGGAAACAGCAGCCACACGGTCGGTTCATGAACGAGTCTGAAACTTTGTGTTTAAAAGATTCAAGGAGGCATTTCCTGATTCAAAAACTGATTTCGTTTTTCGTTCCAGGACATGTACTTTGTGTCAGTGAAGGCTCTGTACACCGTGGGCTACAGCACGTCTCTGGTCTCCCTCACGATGGCCATGGTCATTCTGTGCAGGTTCAGGTGAGACTCGGTTATATGAGCTAAACTGTTTGTGCATCTGTTCAAACCTGAGAGTCTGTCAATAAAATGAAGAGCCAGGTTACGTTTGCTCTGCTTGGTGAGGTTGGAGTTGGTAGATGAGCACTGGTAGGACACAACCAGGCGAAATGTATTGTGTGATTATTTTTCAGTTCTCCATCTAATGCTTCATGAAACAAAAAAAAGCTATCAATCACTTTTAGTAACATTTTGCTTTACAGGTCTGCAAATTTCTCCAGAATTAGTTAAAAACTGGACGAACTTATTGCCTAATTCTGATTAAATTTGGGGACCTGTTAAGTAAAGTTTTTCCTCACTTTTTATTAGGAGGAGCACCATATTCAATAAACAAAACTAAGAATAAATAAGTTAAAAAAAAGCGAGAGAAAGGAAAAAAAAAAAAAGCGCTTCTTTCTTTCAGAAAATTTGATTCAAAGCAGAAATTTCAGGCCTTGTTACCATATTTGCTACACGTGATTGCTTTTGCCCATTTTAGACACTTTTCACTCTCATTTATTTATTTTTGATGCTGCTTTTGGAAAAAAAGCAATTTCCTTACTATTTATTACTTTTTTTTCTCAATTTAAAACCATTTGCACCAAATTGGCTGCTTTTTGCCCATTTTGCCCATTTTTTTCACATTTCACTCTTATTTTGTTTATTATTATTTTAATTTTTGCCACTTTTGGAAAATTTCTTTGCTACTTCCTTACTATTTGTTAATTTTTTTTCTCACTTTTAAACCCTTTACACCAATTTCATCACTTTTTGTCCATTTTGGCCCATTTTAGTCACTTTTCACTCTTATTTTTGCTGCTTTTGGAAAATTCTTTGACAAACAGGGGCCACTGGATTGGTTTAAGAAACAGAGTCTCAGAGAACTGTACAGATATTTTGCTCTGTCACAAACTGAGTTTACAAAGTTTGATTGTTCCCGCCTTTCTAACCACAAATAAAGACATTCATTACGATGTTGCGTTGCATTCTGGGAAGAGTAAACAAGATTTGCTCTCCAAAACAAATGCACGCACAGACACATGTTGATGGTGCTCATCGGAAACAGAGAAACACTGCAATCACTGTCACTACAATTAACACCAATTTTTTTGGCTTCACTTTCAGGAAGCTTTTATGTCGTCCATCTTTTTATGACGGTTTGTGGTTTTGGGGTTAACGTGAATTTCTCTGCTGTTATTTTTGCTCTCTGCTGGATAAAAAACCACTTCCATCATGCTCCTCTCTCAGCGAGTGTCACTACTCTCCTGTTTCTATCACAGCTGCTGCAGAACCACAGAAATTATTCCAAACCCACATCTGCCTCTCCTCTCCTCTCATCTGCTGCTGCCATGTAACCGATGCTAATTCTGCAGCGTGTAAACTAATAATTAACAAGGAGCGGGATAAAAAGCGTTGGAGGTGTTAATGAATGACTGGGAGGATTACAAACACGTGAGCCTGTTCTTGTTTTTTCCTTCCCATGATGCTCAGCCTGTTTGTGTCCTCGCAGGAAGCTGCACTGTACCAGGAACTTCATCCACATGAACCTATTTGTGTCCTTCATCCTGAGAGCTATTTCTGTCTTCATCAAAGACGGCGTGCTGTACGCCAAAGAGGACAGCGATCACTGCTTCATACACACCGTGAGTAACACCAACACGCCCACACGGCTCGCTCACTCCTCGCTCCGCACCTATTTTTGTTTCCGTTCTCCGTCTTTTCTCACCTTTTCCGCTCTCTTCTCTCCTTGAAGCTGGAGTGTCGAGCTGTGATGATTTTCTTCCATTACTGCGTCCTCTCAAACTACTTCTGGCTCTTCATCGAGGGTCTGTACCTCTTCACTTTACTGGTGGAGACCTTCTTCCCCGAGAAGAGATACTTCTACTGGTACATCATCATCGGCTGGGGTGAGTTTGGAGACTCTAAACTTTAGATTCCACATTTGTTTCATGTCCTGATGATGGTTTTTGTCACAACAGGAGCTCCCACGTTGTGTGTGACCATCTGGGCGGTGCTGAGGCTGCACTTTGATGATATCGGGTGAGTTAGAGCGGCCATTCTCAACCTTTTTGACCCCAAATTTAACACGCACTGGTATCTGGGACCCCTAGATACAAGAATCAACACTAACCAATTAAAATCATAAAAAAGTGGGGAGAAAAACAGCCCTTGGTTCATTTTGAATGTTTATGTTTTTTGAACGAGTCAACACATTTGTCTTCCCATTTTTGCGTAAGGAATTTTTAATAATAATAATAATAATAATAATAATAATAATAATAATGATACATTTTATTTATAGAGCGCTTTTCTAAACACTCAAAGATGCTTCACAGAAATTAAAAACATCAAGTAAAACAACACAGTAATGATAACAATAATAACCTATAACAATGAAAACAAGACAAAACAAAACCATGAGATACATTTAAAAGCAGTTAGACATTAAAAGCAGTTTTAAAAAGATGTGTTTTGATGAGGGTTTTGAATGTGGATGGGTTTGGACAGGCTCGGATGTGTTGTGGTAAGGTGTTCCATAAATCTTATCAGGCAGAAATACAGCTTGTTCAGTTCACAAGTCAAAAAATTCTGCCAACGAGTAAAAAAAATATGCTCGTCAAATTCCTTGAAATGCAAATAATGTCTTAATACAAGACACTTTTTTTCCTACTCCATTTTTTAAAACTGTTACAAGCAACTCAAACCTCATTTTTTGTCTCTTAACCCTGTGGTGCATAGTGGTCACTACAGTGGACACTTATTTAAAACTTATTTACTCCTAAATTCAATAGTTTATGTGGTGGAAATTCATATTAACCTGTGTCAGGATATTTTTATTCTGAAAAATTCTTTTCAATTTTTTTTCCCCAAATATATATATACATGTATATATTTCTTTAAAAGTTATAGACAAACATTTAAGGGTAGAACAGTGTAATAACTATAAATTATTCATTATTAAAATGGATGAAAGAGAGTTCAAATGTTTTGCAAAGCATTAAAAAAAGATTATTCATGAAATTACCCAAAAAAAAGAGAAAAGAATTTAAACAAAAAAATAAGTCAAATTTACATTTAGTTCACACTGTTTTACAAATATTTGAAAATAAAAAATGTAAAAAAAAATCATGCTTTAAGACAAATAAAAACACTTAAGGGAAAAATCCTGACACTGGCTCTCATAATTCATGCATCAGAGGGTTGAGAACTTGAAATAAGACATTTTTTTCTGGACTGGTCACTTGAATGTGGCTCATACTAGGAATAAAAAGGCAATTTTTTACCAAAAATAAGACATTAACACCTGCTCAAATTTCAGTTTTTGCTGCAAAATCTGAACGAGCTCATGAACAATCGCTTATTGAACTTGCTCAAGAAAAACACAACAGTTCAGATTAAAGAAACTTAGCTGATACAACAAGTTTTGGAAAAATAATGAGGCAAGAAACATCTTTAACAAACCTGCCTGAAATTTTGTACTTTAATATTAGTCAGAATTTTCCAAAATGATTTGGTGACCCCGCACAAGTCATCTCGTGACCCCACATGGGGCCTCGACCCCTAGGTTGAGAAACACTAAGTTATAGGAGCAGGGCTGACTGATCCATCAGGAGCTGAATATGATGCTCTTCTTCTCTCAGGTGTTGGGACATGAATGATAACGCTGCCATCTGGTGGGTGATAAAGGGACCTGTGCTGGCTTCAATCATGGTGAGTTCTTTCTTCTGTTCGGTGGAGAAAATCTGGATCAGAGGGACGGACATTTTGAAAATTAAATCCAAGAGTGGTTTCCTTTCACAAACAAGAATAAAAACAATTGTAATTTGAATGTGTGTCTTCTTTTTACAGGTCAACTTTGTGCTCTTCATCGGCATCATCATCATCCTGGTGCAGAAGTTACAGTCTCCAGACATCGGTGGAAACGAATCCAGTATTTACCTGTAAGTTATTTATCATCAGTCAGAAATGAACAGACAAAAACATTGGACTTCTAGTTATTTTTATTATTATTTATGTCTAGAATCAACTCCAGCTCTTTGACAAACAGAGTCTAGAAAGTTATGAGTTTTTTTAAGGCACAAGTTATTACCTTATGTGTACAAAACTGTCTCCATAAAGTCATGAAGTGTTTTTATTGTTTGCATGAGTTGAAATCTTGTGTAAACAATACTGTCATTGTCCAGGAACATATAATCTTGTTCACAAAGTTCAAATGGGTTTTTTGTGTTGTTTTTTTGTAAGTTTTGAATGTATATTCCATTTGTGAAAAAAAGAAATAGACTACTGAGCATTTCTTTATTTTTATTTTGGCATTCTTATTATCATGACAGTTTTTTCTCTTTCTTTTATTTACTCATTTAATTTTCTGTGTTCACTTGAGATATGGGAATATATGTGTCTGTTTTTTTTTTTTATTTGTATTCGGAAAATGTTTAAAAGTAACAAAAACATTAGAAGTTGAAGGGTGATTATTTATTAACTTTTGCACATATGATGCTTTTATGTGCATCTTTGAGGACTCTTTTTGGACATGATTTTAATGTTTACATCACGAGAAATTTTCATACCTTGAGTCGATGTTGCAAACCAACAGTGGACAAAACTTCAAGTTATTACAAAAACATCAAAACACTTTATCAAGTTTCATACTTCACACCAGCTGGACTTTTCGTTTTTGTTTATCTTGGACTTAAGCGGGTCAGAGCTTGTCTGTAAATTAAAGTTCATGCACAAAAGTCTAATGTATCTGAAATTAATGCCTTAAAATTTCTCGAATTCATTAAAAAAAAAATGCATATGCTGATATTTAATGCATTTAGCCATTGAGTGACTATGTTTGGTTAGTTGCACAGTAAACTCACCCAATTTCCCCCCATAAATATATTCATTTTGGCCTTAATGTCATTAAAGGTGGCATTAAAAAGGTCATAAAAAATCTTAAATTTAACTTCCTGAAACCTGCAGATACAGAGTTCAGCTTCTCTTCTCTAAGGAACTGATTAAATTTTTTCTCTTGCTCACATATATGTAGAGTTACGGTAATTTAAAGAGCTCTGGAGAGTATATTTTGCTAAAAACGAACTAAAAATTCATCTAGGATTTCTTATATTAATCCAATATTTAAAACTATTTATCTTTGATCCTTCAATATTTCACAATGATTCCTGAATATATAGCAAAGACTGAATATTTTTTCTAAGATTTCTAAATATTCAGCTTTGGTACTTAAATATTTTGCAATGATTTCTAAATTATCAGTATGAAGAAAGATTTGTAAGACTCAAGATTTAGAATTTAGAAACGTTGACTTAATACATTTATATACAACATTTATCATTTATATGAAACTTTCGACATTTATATTACATATTTGACAAATGTATTACACACATTTTTCTCTAAATCCTCTCTTGATGTTGGGTCTCTGTTAATAAAATAACTAAATACTTTAACATTAACAGGTATCAACCTGCTAATGTTTTGTAAAGTGTCTTGAGATAACGTTTGTTATGATTTGGCGCTATATAAATAAAGATTGATTGATTGATTGATTGATTGATTGATTAAATTAGTGGTTCCCAACCTTTTCCAAGTTGAACCCTTAGGATACCAAATCTGCAGGAAAAAAAACGACCTTATTTTTCAATGACTGGCATTTACAAACCATTTGTCCAATCCAAAAGCTGAAAAAACTGGCAAAACTGGCAGATTTTCAAGTTTCCGCAGTACCTGAATGCATCGTGAGGTCAACAACGTGCCTTAACAGAGCAAAAAAGACGAGAAGTTCATCAACATTGCCTTGATTCTCATGTCCGCTTTGAAAATTCCCAGAAAATCAACTGTTCACTTTCATTAAATTCTGTTAAAAAAATAAAGCCTTAAATGATGAACAGACCTGAAAAAACCTTTGAATTTCTTCTGAACCTATAGAGGAGCAGAACTTCACTTTGTAAAGGAAAATGGTGAGTTAAAAATGTGACGGAAGCAAAAAAAAAAAACAAGTTTTATGTCATGATTTAAATAATGAGGTTTTTGTGTTGATACTAATGAGGAAATATTTACTGTGATCCACTCTTGTTGTGATTAATTCTGTGTGTGTGTGTGTGTGTGTTGTGCAGGAGGTTGGCCCGCTCCACTCTGCTCCTCATCCCTCTCTTTGGGATCCATTACACCGTGTTCGCCTTCTCCCCTGAGAACGTCAGTAAGAGAGAGCGTCTGGTCTTCGAGCTCGGCCTTGGATCCTTCCAGGTTAAATCTTCCTCCGTCAGCGTTTGGATTTAAAAAAAAAAGAAGAATTTACACAGATCCATGATGAAATCACTCAGATTTATTTATGCTGGTGACTGTTTTGTGTCTCTTCAGGGCTTCGTGGTGGCTGTTCTCTACTGTTTCCTGAACGGAGAGGTAAACATCCTTTAAATCAGATTTTCTGTCTTTGATCGTAGCTCTACATTCTCAGACTAAACTAATGTGGGGGGGGGGCTGATTGTTGAGTTACACACACCACATATACCAACATTTCTCCACATTTAGCCCTAAAAACATCACTTTTTATTATGATATAGAGAAAGTTTTGTTTAATATTTTTGTCAAATATCAAATATTACATATAAGTTTTCAATGTTTGGTCTAAATGATAAATGTCAGAAATACATGTCCTGATTCTGAATATTAAGCTACATCCTTCAACATTTAGTTTGCCTTAGATTTCGAAATATTTATCTAAGATTGAGAAGTACATTGCTTTAATTGTTACATTTTTTACAATGATTTCTACATATTTAGCTTAACCTTAACATTAATCTAAGATTTATAAACATTTGTCCAAGATTTCTAAATATTTATCAAAGATTTTGAAATGTTAAGCTTTGATACTTAAATATTTTGCAATGATTTCTAAACATTTAGTTCATATTCCAAATGTTTAGCCTCAACTAAATATTAAACAAAGATTTTGAAATATTTATCAAAGATTTCTGAATATTTTGAATGCTTTCCAAATATTTAGTTTACATTCAAAATATTGATTTGATCTAAATATTCATCTATGATTTGTTCATATTTATCAAAGATTTTGAAATGTTAAGCTTTGATACTTAAATATTTTGCAATGATTTCTAAAAATTTAGTTCATATCCCCAATGTTTAGCCTCAATTAAATATTTAACAAAGATTTCTAAATATTTATCTGAGATTTCTAAATATATTTCTTAGATTTCTAAGTATTTAACTTTGATACTTAAAAATTTGGAAAAATTTCTGAATATTTAGTTTACATTTTTTAATATTTGGCTATGACTTAATATTTATCCAAGTTTTCTAAATATCTATCTAAGACTTTGAAATATTTAGCTTTGATACTTAATTATTTTGCAATGCTTTCCAAATATTTAGTTTACATTCGAAATATTGATTTAATCTAAATATTCATCTATGATTTGTTAATATTTATCAAAGATTTTGAAATATTTAGCTTTGATACTTAAATATTTTGCCATAATTTCTTAATATATGGCTAAGACTAAATATTCATCTAAGTTTTTTAAATATTTTGCAATGATTTCTACATATGTAGCTAAACCTTAACATTAATCCAAGATTTATAAACATTTGTCCAAGATTTCTAAATATTTATCAAAGATTTTGAAATGTTAAGCTTTGATACTTAAATATTTTGCAATGATTTCTTAACATTTACTTCATATTCCAAATGTTTAGCCTCAACTAAATATTAAACAAAGATTTTGAAATATTTATCAAAGATTTCTGAATATTTTGAATGCTTTCCAAATATTTAGTTTACATTCGAAATATTGATTTGATCTAAATATTCATTTATGATTTGTTAATATTTATCAAAGATTTTGAATATTTAGCCTTGATACTTAAATATTTTGCCATAATTTCTTCAAATATGGCTAAGACTAAATATTCATCTAAGTTTTTTAAATATTTTGCAATGATTTCTAAATCTTGAGTGAATATTTCTGAATATTTAGCAACGATTCCTAAATATTCAGTCAATATTTCTAAATATTGAGCAATAATTTCTACATTTTCAGTTAAGATTTCTAAGTATTTCATTCAGATTTCTCAGTATGACGTAAGATTTATGTAACTCAAGATTTAGAAATCTTAGCTCAATACTTAGAAATCTTTGACAAATATTTAATAAAAATTGACTTAATAATTAGTTGTGGCTAAATATTCAGAATGTTAACTAAATGTGTAGAAATGCAGCTTAATATTGAGAATCGGTTCATGTTTTTTAAACATTTATATACAACATCTGACATTTATATAAAATATCTGACAAATATATTACACAAATATTTCTCTAAATCTTAAAAAAGTGATGTTTTGGGGTTAAATGTGGAGAAATGTTGTTGTTATTTGTGATGTAAGTAACTTATCAGTCAGTTTCCATAGTAACAGAGTTAATTGTGAAATTTTGAAGAAAGTTGTGTAAGTAACTGTGAGGCAGTGAGGGTTGAGTGCAGCACAGAGTTAGAGTCAGGCTGAGGGACAGTGAGTTTGTTTCTTTCCAGCGAGGTCCATTAATAATGACCTTGTGAAGTATATCCCTCAAGGTGCAATCGGAGATCAAGAGGAAATGGCGCAGCTGGACGGTGAACAGGTACTTTGCTGTGGACCTGAAGCACCGGCATCCTTCGCTGGCGAGCAGTGGGGTGAACGGGGGCACGCAGCTGTCCATCCTCAGCAAGAGCAGCTCGCAGATCCGCATGTCCAGCCTGCAGGCGGAGACCCCGGCCACCTGAGCGCCGCCGCCGCCGCCACCGCCACCGCCACCGCCACCACCGGGGACGCAGCGTCAGGAACAGCCCACGACAACGCTGCTACCTCTGGACCTGATGCCGCCAAACCTGCCACGCCCACCCTCCTCCCCATGACCAGCCTCAACAACCCGTTTCTCAACCCCTACCCCAACCCGTACCCGGACGACACCGTGATGGAAACGACGCTCAACTCCACCGACCCTGAGCAGCCGCTGGTGTGACGCCAAATCTCCTCACGTCCTGACCTTTGACCTGGATCAGACGACGCAGCATGAGAAACACTCCCGTCCTGCAGCCTTTCATGTTCTTCAAAGGGTAAATCTAGAGTTTTGTCGAGCTGTGTCTCCCTGCAGAAGAATCACGTGTAAATATCGTGTTAGTGTCTGAATCGTCTGGTGCTACGGGATTGGCTGCTGTGGAGCAAAGAGGGAGGGGCCACAGTCTGCGCCCTCTCATGGTCACCAGTCTGTTTGAGGAAGGTTTTTATCCTCCAGTGCCCCCCACAAAATTAAAACAACAACTTCTGATAAACACAAATCTCAGCTGCCAGACAGTTTCATTTTATGGGTACTGTAAATATCCTAAAAGAGGGGCACTTATTTTGTGTGTGGCTCTTCCATGTGATGTGAAGTTAGCCTGCGTTAGGAGGCTGTAAGTCCCATTTAAAAATCTCTATCATTATAAATTTAAATTAAAAGGCTCTTACTTTTTTTTTTTTTAAAGAAAGGGCCTGTTGCATTATGGGAAATGCAGTTTCCTGTGTTTTTAGCTGTAAAATGGTTTAGAGAACATGCTCCTATGTGATAGAGACAGTTTCAAGGCCACAAGACATACATTTATGTGCTTTAAGGAAATCAACCCATTGCATTATGGGTAATGTAGTTTCCAGTTTGGAGCCATTTTAACATGAGTGTTGATTAGATGCTCTACTAAACTTGGCGGGAAAAAATTTTCCTCAAGGTCAGATTAAAAAACATTAGATATAAATCTCATGACGTCAGATCTGAGTTGACCACGTACCCGTAGTGAACTGTTGGCGCCAGTTGTTGTTAGCATTGTTGGCTAATTTTAGTAGATGGCGACAGAGAACCTTAAGTGGACCAAAATATCTTAATTTAGCTCAGCGATTTCATTTTATTTTTTTATAGAAATCAGCTAAAATAAGCCTTTTATTTTCTGCAAATTATCAAAGAGACATGAGATTATTAAAGCAGCTATGTCAATGTAATTCTCCCGTCTTCTCCAGCTACTTTTGACATGTTGCTAACAACACTTGTGATGCGTTCAGGTACCATCAGAAATTTAACAATCTTGCAATTACTCCATTTTTCTTAAAGGTTTTGGTTTTAAATATTAAATGCCAGTCATTCAATAATAAGTGGGGTTTTTTTTAGTCCCCTTTGGATATTTAGAGAACAGCTGGACTTTAAATCATCTTTATTTGCAACATAAACTCATTTGTTCTTAAATTTTCTCGTGTGTTTTTACCGCCAACTATGAGCCAACGATGCTCCCAACAACTTTGTCTTGTTATTGTAACAAGAACACCGTCAACTTACATCTGACGTTATTCCAAACTCCACTTTCTGGCTGCCAGGGTCAATTAATTCAACCATTATTCCATCAGTATTAGTTGCATTATGGGTAATGTAGTTCCCATATTTTAAAATTCCCATCACAACATTTAGATATCTCGTCAGGATTGTTCAGAAGTTGGGTCTAAAAGTTAAATACTCATTCCAAGTTCAAAAGCTGGTCTGTTGCATCATGGGACATGTAGTGTCTACTGTTTTTTTGAGCTATAAGGTATAAAATCTGGATTCTGCTGCTAAATTCTGACTCTGCTCTGATGTAAAGAACATATTGTCACTGTCAGTATTTAAAATTCACTTTGAGTCCAGCGTTGTTGAGGAGCAGCTGGGACATTGTTGGATTGTTTTCATCGCCCCAAACTTTCTGAGTCTTAACCTACGACAAGTATCGACTTTTATTGGATGATTCTCCTTTTCCCTGTTTGACCTGTGACTGCTCTAAAATGATATTTGGGGTATTTGAAGCTGGAGGAACGTGAAGGAGGAAGTTCATCTGTTTCGTATTTATGAGAAGGACTTATTTTCTATTGTTCTGTGAAATGCCAAAAAGCAGAAAAAATGATACCAGGGTAAAAAAAAAAAAAAAAAAGACGACTGTGACGGACACAGTGCTGAGGTTTGACATCTACGACCACAAACACAAGCCTCTCTGAAAAACCTCAGCACTGAGAAGAAAATGAAGAAGACATCTTTCGGAGATAAGTGCGTGTAGTTTTTTTTAAACAGCCGTTCGTACAGAAAATGTCAATTATAAAGGACTCATGGCTAAAGTATTGTGAGTTCAACTGCTTGCATGAAAGTGCAGTTCTCGTCCATGTATTTTATTTGTGCAAATTCAGTGTTGATGGTATTTTTTAATCCCAAACTTTCAGGCTGCTGCAGAGGCGACGGCTGTGTTTGTTTTTTGTGAAGCTCAGCCTCTTCAGCAGTTTCCTGCAGGAAGTTTGAGACCAAACAGGTGGAAGTGAAGAGGTTGGAAACGTCACAACGCTTCACAGGTTTTTTGGGATGATCTGTGTCTAAAATACGACCACACGAAGAATCTGTTTTTAACTTTTCTCACGAGGGTTTCCTCCTCTAACTCCCACCTCACAGTTTCTCCGTCTTTCTGCAGTTTCTGACACTTTGCTCTTTGACGTTTTGCTTTCAAACAAGCACATTTCGATGGATGTTTCTGTCAGAGAGAGAGAGGCTGACTCTGGGTTAATCCTCTCGTTCCAAAGACAAATTGATCGACTCCTCGTTGAGTTTTTGCTCGGTCGTTTCTGTTTGCAAACTCCGAGCGAGCTTTGCAGCTGATGTCACCGCAGATTTTTTCCCTCTGACTCCGAATCCCAACGTACTTTGTGTCTCCAAAAGTGCCTTTAAGCACAAAACAAGTATTTTGACTTCTGTTGATTGAGTAAGAGAAGGAAAAAAAAACAGTCTTTTTAGTTTCAAACAAAACTGCAAAGTGAAGAAAAGGGTTGAACAAAGTGCTTTTATGACGCTTGAGACTAAATCAGTGTTGAAACCTGGAGGCCTTCGAAGTACTTTAACTCGTCTTTGCTGAGACGAGCGAAACATACGACAGATTAGTGTTTTTCAATAAAGCAGAAAAAATACGCAGTATGTCAATGTACAGTACACTTAAGTACATGCACACAAAAAATAAACATTTTTATCATTTTAACGCCACATCTTTGATTTTCCCCAACAGCAGAGAAATGAAAATGATCAAACTGTGAGAAAAGTGATTTATTTTCACCAAGATAATCTGCAACAGCTCTGATCAAAAACAACTGGATTCATTGATTTCTGTACTGACAAATTATTTTTGCAAATTATAAAAGTCAAAAATGTATCAATCAGAGTTTATTTAAAGCATTTCTCACACAACAATAAGACAAAGTGTTGTGCATAACATAAACATGACATCCCCCAACGTACATTTTATTCCAACCCTTAAAACAGTTCATGAAAAAAAGATTTGCAAATCTCAGATAACTGAAGATAACAAAACACTTTTCAGTATTTTACTGTATTAAAATCACATATTCTTTTAAACTTTCTCCTGTGTCAGCCATTTGAAGTTGCAAAAACAAACTAAATTTTGGTCATTTGCAGGTTAAAAGAAGACTTTTATTTTGAAAAAAAAAAAAAAGTTCAATAAATACATTGTTAGGTGTTTGGAAACGACCAATATAAATTGCATTTGGTTAATAATAAATGTTTATAATATTTTCAAGGAGAGGACACCTGTATGGAAGCACATTTCTGCAAATTAAAAAAATGAAATCTTGGCTAAGTTGGGCATTTTTTTGCCATAATTAGTCAGTTTTGTTTTTTTAATCAGTCAAAAGTATCAGATAAAAGTCAATTTACAACTGAAGAAGTCAAAATTATAAGAAAAAAGTTGACATTATGTGAGTAAAAACTCAAAATTACAAGAAAATAAGTCAAAAGTATTAGATAAATGGTCAAAATCAAGTGCAAAAAGCTTGGAAATAAGATTAAATCATGAGATATTATGAGAAAAAAAATCAATAAAGTTGAATTTGTGACATTAGAAGTTAAAAAATTTGAGATAAAAAGTTGACATTATGTGATAAAAGCTTGAAATTACAGGGAAATAAGTCAAAAGTATGAGATAAATAGTCAAAATCAAGAGATAAAAAGTTGAAATTGTGAGAAAAAAGTAGAAAATATGACAAATGATGTCTAAGTTTTGGGGCGATAAATTTACAACTGAGATTTTAAGTTTTAATTCTGTGATAAGAAGTTGATGAAGTTGAATTTGTGAGATAAGAAACCACATTTTTGAGATAAAAAAAAAGTCAAAATTATGAGATAGTAGAAAGCAGAAATCTTTCTAAGCAGTTTTACTCTGGAGTGAGCTCTAACTGCTGTTAAATATCACAGAGAAATGGATTGTGGGTACATTAAGACTTACTTTAACCTTGGCTTTCCACAAATAAATTATTATATTTGCTCTTGGATTCACAAGATAACGACTATAAAAGCTGGAGACAATGAACCTCATCATGTCAACTTTTTTTAAACCGGCAGATATGAGCTTCTATACATCAGTTACTCAATGGAAACTTTACAAAATGAGCTGAGTTGTTTTTTTTAAAATGTGAAGCAAAATGCAACCAAATAAATAAAAAAAACCCCAGAGAAATCTCCAATCCGCTCTCTTTAAAAACATTTTGAAACGCCTTGAAAACATTTTGAAACGGGTCTGAGTCTATGAGGGCTAACATGTGCATGCTGTGATAATGAGGACGTTTTATTTTGAAAGGAGAGCGCTTTGTAGATTTCTGAGGAACATTTCCTTAAAATAATGAGATTTTTAGGGATCAAATCAGACTGAAATTTCATATTTGACTTAAAAACTGTCACTGGAGTATGGGTGTTTGATTCTCAGAGTCGAGGGTCTCAGCTGGTGTATCTGACATGTTTTCATAGGGTTGTGTATGGAGACTAATTTTAACATTTAAAAGCTAAACAAGATATGCGATGCAGAAATCTGTTATTCAGTTTCACCAAAAAGAACAAATCAGATATCCACAAATACATTCTGCCTATCCACAGTTGTCATTTTAGATACCTACAATGTCATTTTGACTAGGAGAAAAACATCACTTTTAGCCATTCATTTGTATGGAGTTTCTCATTCAAGATATCCAAAATGTTAATTACAGATATCTGTAATTCACATTCAAGCTATCTCTAAATATTTGTTGACTTGGCAGAATTCAAATTACAGATATATTTAATTCACTTCAATTCAAGATATCTGCAGCTCCGTTTTTGGACATCCAAAATTGAATTTTGACCATTCCAATTGTTTTTAGATATTTTTTATGATATTATATATTCATTTTATTTTATTTTTTATATGCAGATATCTGAAATGTTCTTTTCAACCAGACTTTAATGACCTTATCTGTATTATAGATACCTTGCATTAGAATTCTGACTCTCCAAAATGTAATTACAACCAGTCAGAAATATGTTGTTGATATGTATAATGTTATTTTCAGATAGCCAAACTTAATTTTTTAAAATTTAAAAGGGCTTGCCATACAATTAAAGCTATCCACAACTCCTTTTTGGGCATCCAAAATTTAATTTTGACCATACAAAATGTATTTACAGATATCTTGAATGTGAATTACGGATATCTGAAATTCATTTGCACATTTTTGAAAAACAAAATGACGTAGTAATTTCTTGAATTAGACACCCCATACAAATGAATGGCAAAAGGTGATGAATGTTTTATATCCAAAATGATGCTGTAGATATCTGAAATGATAATTGTGGACAGGCAGAATGTATTTGCAGGTATTTAAAATGTTCTTTTCCACAAGGCGAAACTGAATTTCACATATCTTGAATTGAAATTCTGGCTATTCAAAATGTACTGGTCAGAAATTTGTCTTTGATATCTACAATGTTAATTCTGATAGTCAAACTTAGCTCTTAAATGTTAAAATCTCTGTTAAAACTGGTCAAATACTCTGATGGAGATTTTTATGTGCAGCTGGGTGTCACTGATTCACACTCCCGAACAGTAGATGGCGATAAACTGGGCTTGTAAAGTTTGGTTTTATGTGCCAAAACCAAGTAGGAAGCTGACAACATGAGATATGGGTTACATGTTACATTCAGGATGCAGAATGATTTTTTTCTTAAATCAGGTCACAGTCTGACATAAAGTAGTGATGGTGGCATCCCAAACTAGACTACACATGTGACTTTATTCAGTTTCCTTCAGTATAAAACTCTACAGGTAAAAAAAACAAACAACCCACCTGCTTTAATTTTTCTGATTTCTTTCACCTGCAAATGACCAAACTCCTCCTCCCTGGTCGTCCAGAGCGTGTAAGGGCAAAGAGAGAAAAGAAGGGCTGACCTGAAACTGTCTCGTCCTGTTGCTCTGCTGTGATTGTTTTCAGTCTGAGCTGAAATAATAAAGCGTGCAGATCCAACAGCAGCCATAAGGGGGCCCTGTTTCATCATGTGATGTTTGGGGAAAGGGCTGGACAATCACCACCTCTCTCTCTCTCTCTCTCTCTTTCTCTCTGCTTCAGTCCAGCTCATTTCAGACAATCTCACCTCTTTGATTTCTTATTTATACCTGATCTCCTTCAGTGTGGATGTTGGAGCTGGAGCCTTATTTTGCCAGTACTATGTTGATGTCAGACAAAGATGTTGCTATGATTCTACAATAATTCATTTGTTGTTTTTTTGAACTATGAAGTAGTTAGTCGAAGTGTTTGAGAGGTGTGTAGCAAACCTTTGTGATCAATAAACTGCAGTTTATTAAATGTGCCAGACAGACGCATCGTGGTACCTTGTAAATGGAGTTTCTCTGTGGTTCATAGTGAATATCTGTCATTTGAAACTTTGCGCTGTGACTTTTTCTTCTCTTCTTTTGAACTGTGATTGTGTTTGCTGAAGTATAGCGCCTCCTGTGACGCCTCTGTACTCTGACGGGCTGATGCATGCTTCATTTTTAGTCCTTTTTCCCCAGCAGGTGTTAACACGGGGAGGCTCCTGCTTTCAGGGTCTGTTTTTCTTTCTGAAATCCTCCCTAATGACTCAAAGTGGGGTTTTTTTTGGTTTCATCTGTGAAGATGTTGTAGCTCCAGTCCCATCAGGACCCACTGGATACTTTTTCCTTTGAATGTTTACGACATGAGGAAAAGGAAAGTGCCATAAAACTGCTGGGTTTTTTTTTTCTCTGCAAAGCATGACGAGAAAAATGTTTCATTTCACATTATTTGATGGTGGTTCTCTTTTTGATATAGCTTCACTGTACTTACCGCCTGTTCAAACACTTAAAGGTGTAAAAAAGAAAAAGACACCTGAAGGTTTGTGTTTGCAGGCTGGGCAGTTTGTGTCCTGATGGCTGAATGTAACTCTGCTGTGAGCCTGCTTCTGTCTGCTCATCAGCTCTTTTCATTTCATCTCTCTGCACAGTGCCGCACCGCTTGATCTCGTTTTGGTGTGCACATTAGAAAGTTTTTTTTGTACATTATTGAAGTATCAACAATAAATGTTTTTAACTTGTTGGCTCAATGATTCTCTGTGTGGTTAATGATCACAAATCCAGAAAATACTAACAGATTTCAGTCACTAATGGGCTGAGATTTGTACCATCAGAAAGTGAATTTGAATTTGAAAAGCATGATCTGAAAGTGAATGAAATGACCTTAAATGGGGTAATTTTTTTTCTACACCCTGAACTTGAAGCCACCACCATCGTAGGACAGTTTCCTTAAATCTAAACTTCTTTTACAGTCTCAGCTTGACTCCATTTTTTAATTTGTAATTGAAAAAAATACAAATTCGACGAGGTTATTAACCCCCTGATGCATGAATTATGAAAGTCAGTGTCAGGATTTTTCTCAAGTGTTTTTCAAAGTATTGTAACTGATCATGTTAATATGACTTTTACGACTTTTCTTTTTTTTGGTAATTTCATAAATAATCTTTTTCAAATGTTTTCCGAAACATTTTAACACTGAATAATTTACATTTTTTCACCCTCAAATGTTTGTCTATAAAATTGATATATATATAGATATAGATATATGTTTGGAAAAAAAATTTAAAACATTTTTCAGGCCCTTAGAAGAATAAAATATCCTGCACAGGCTAATATGAGTTTCCACCATATGAACCATTGAATTTAGGAGTAAATAACTTTTGAATAGGTGTCCACTGTAGTGACCACTATGCACCACAGGGTTAAACACAGAGTACGATCAACTTATAAAGCAAAACAACAAAAAAAAGGGCTTTGTCTTTTATGATTCTCACAGAAGTGGCGGTCTCAAATTGCCAATATGTGAGAAAAAAAAAACTATAAGGAACAGTAGAACAGTGATTCCCAACCTGTGGGTCGTGGCCCCCTGTTGGTCCCGCAAAAGTATTGCAAGTGGGCCGCTATGTCATGTATAAAAAGTCCTCAAAGGAGTCACGTTAGAACCCAATGTGTAACAATGTCCTGAAATGTAGTGATTAACTGAATTGTTATTAAAAAAATATGTAATAAAACCCAAAATGTAATAATTGGTCAATTATGTAGCAGCTAATGACCTCATAACAAAACAACCATTTGTCCACAACGTAACAACTTGTTAGATTTTGCATCAGTGATTATGTTTTGGGGTCATGCAACATCTGTTTTTATAAAGTTCAGGTTAATTGCATTGTTTTTTGTTTACATTTTAGGTTGCTGTTAAATCTGGGGTCATGTTACATATTGGGCTTTAATGCACCTTCTAAAAAAAATACTTTTCTTGAATGCAAATATTTGAACATGTTTAATATCCTTTAAAATGGAACCGGGTTTTAACAATTTTGAACATTATTCTGTATTTTTGTATCTTTATTTAATTACCCTAAGACTATTTCAGGAATAATTTTGCAGCGCACTTGCAATACCTATGCGACCCACCGGGGGGCCACGACCCACAGGTTGGGAACCAATGTTTCAGAGGGTTGAATTTTCAAGTAGGTGGAAAAACAATTTCAAAACATAAATTCGGTTCAGATCATACTTTTCATACTCAGTGGAATAATTCAGTATCAGTTTCTAGAGACACAAATCTCAGCCAACACTAATCCTGTCACATCAACCCCAACCCAAATAAATCCAAACACCAAATAAGGATCTTGTATTCATGTCGTAAACTGCAGCCTGTGAAAGAAACACCTACATCACTGTTTCAAAGCAAAAAAAAACAAAACAACACACTTCATGGATGTAATCTACAAAGTAAAATCCACACACATGAAAAAGTTTCTTTCCAACACATCAGAACAGGCTCTGATAAAATCAACCTTCACTTTCTTTCTGCAGAATTTCAAAGCAACATCACAGAAGCAGATCAGTTTATGTTGCACATAGAAAAAGGAAAAATTACAATCTTGAAGATTTTTGTCACACAGATTTTTAAATGCAAACCTCAGGTAGGTTTTTTCTCACCTGAACGTCAGAGAAACACTGAGTTAAACAGTTGAATGAAGGCACTGTAGTGTTTGAATGTGATATATCATCTTTGATAAATTTACATTTCTATGTACAAATATCTGTACAGCAAACTGCTAAACTGACTCAAAACAGACACATTTGACATGAAAACAGCACAAAATTATTTCTGCGTTAATGTCAGTATTAGCATTAGCACAGCAATCAATCAGTAGCTTCGTAAATCTTTGCATGTGCAGATCAATTTCACCAACATTTGCAAAATTACAGCCGAAAGCAGTAAAACCCAAGTATGATACAAAATACTTGCGAAGTATAAAGATCAACATTTAATTTCAAAGTTGTCTCTGTTGTATATTATATGGCTGCTCTACTTTACAGTAACAATGTTTTAATAAGATGTTTTATAAATCTCTTAGAGGAACTGTACTGTTACCATAAAATACACGTAAACTCCAGATCAGGTCTATTTACTATCACACAAAGACATAAAAACAGTTTATCTGACAAATAAATAGCTTTACAGTCGAGTGCTCCAGATGTGCATTAGCGCACTGTGCAACATGTTGCATGCAGAGCCCGGGCACGGTCTATTAAAGCTCCTGTGAGGAGGTTTTTATGCTTATAAAACAGGCTGGAATAAACCTTGAGGCCTTTTTATGACTCAAAACAGCAAAGCAGACCATCAGAGAGAGGATTAGTTAACTTCACGCCCCCGCGTTGGGATACAGACGTCAAACAAGAAAGC
>RPOG01004492.1:27358-43916 GCA_008086565.1 Thalassoma bifasciatum | reverse complement strand
ACTTGGACAAGAAACTACAAAAAAAAAAGATTTGACCAAATGAAACACTTGAACAGACTTAAGTGATAGAAGTCAGAGACATTAAAGAGTTGGATCAATACAAATGAAAACAATGAATCACGTTTTTTCCTATAACAGATAGCTTCTCAAATTAGTTAATATTTCAAACATTACGCTAATTTCTGCTCTGAAAACGGCCCTTTTCCCGTTCACTTGTACGTGACCTCTGGTGCTTTTGGAGCCAGCCTCAAGCGGTCACTGGAGGAACAGCAGCTTTTTAGCACTTCCGTGTTGTCTCATTTTTTCAGACCGGAGGTTGCCTCTTGAGAGAGACAGAGACAAGTGACAGGAGAGGGAAGTGCAACTGCAGTTCATAAATGAACAAATCTTTTCAAGTAAGTGATTCGGTCCAGTTTGTTCATCCAGATGATTTGTTCATTTGAACGAATCGTTCACGAACGACACATCACTAACAATGTACAGTCAAATACAGCTGGAGAACAACAATCCATTAGAAAGTGTTTATGTTACACCAACAACTGTAGCTGACATGGAACGATCACTGTACCGTGAACTCTGATGCTCATCCCTGAGTTTAAGATGAAAAATGCACTGGATGCAGATTGTATGAAAATGGGAATATAAACCTCCTGCCTCATATTTTCACACCGACAACTTCACACTGTGCCCCTGATAGTAAGAAGTAAAACTAAAATAGTGTAATAATAAAACAGTGTTTGGGTTTAAAGCTCCACCTGATGCTGTTATGTTAGCAGAGACAGATTTTAAAGTTCACTCACAGAAAAGAGGAGAGGGGACGTCCTCATGTCCTTTCAAAGCACAGGAAAAGTTGTCCTCGTCATTGAAGTCCTTTAAAACATAATAATGAGCGTTTTCTGCCTGAATTTCCTCTCCATTTTTGTACCAGATGTAGGAGAGCGTCCCCGGTGGAGGACAAAAGGCATCACAGCTCAGATAAGGCCCGTCAGTGTCTAAGTCTGCAGCAACCTCCAGACCTGATTAGATTAGAAAGAACAAAAATATTATTTCACAACAAAATGTCAGAGCAAACATGCAAAAATATGCAAAACACTGAAACAGGATTTTATGTATTTTATTGAATAATACCTGATCTTACCTTTGACAAAGAGGTAAAAATCAGTCACACGCATAAATATTCCACCTGTAAACTTTGTTTCCACTTTGAAGTAGTACATAGCTGTGTCGTTCTCTCTCAGGTCTGTGATTGTCAAAGTGTGACTTCCAGGAATAGAACTGAACGACACACGATCTTTGTACTGTGGGTTTGTACGGAGATCTACAGGTTCTCTGTTCTGGTTTATATTAAACCAGGACACTTGCTCCACTTTGTCTGTGACACCAGGAGGAGAAGTGATGGTGCAGTTTACTTTCACTGATGATCCTTCGAAATTACAGTCTGAAGAACGGTCACAGTTCACCTCCAAAAGACTCTGGTCCTGAACCACTGAAACACAGAACATCAAAACATCAACCTGACACAGTCACAATTCAGTATCAATTTAGTCTTTATCTCTGATGTAAATTCAGGAGGAGCAGAGGATGGGAGGAGCGACTGTGCACCACCTGTAAACCTCCACACAAAGACAAGATTTCTGAAATGTTCACCATGATTCAGGGGATTAACCCATCCTCATGGAACCAATCCAAACTGACACAGGAACCAAACACTGGACTCTGTAGTTTGTCAACTTTACCTGAAATACATTTACACCTCCTCTGTTTGTATGAGACCATGACTGATTCACTTTAAAGTCTGAAATCTTCTCCATTATTCGAAAACTTGATTCCTGAATTTAGAGCAAATTGTAGCCACAGATGTGTTTTTCTTTAATGACCGGAATATATTAAACATGTTTTATCATCATCAAGTTTTTGTCATACTCTCCTTTTTTTCTCTTTTGTGCCTCGCTCATCTTCCTAACGACTGAATGATAATAATCTTTCAGAGAGAAAATCCCCAAAACTACATCAAACACAAACACAGACTGAAAAAAAGCAGTTAACTTTCTTCAACGTTGTAAAAAACTTCAGTTTGTTCAGTTTATAAAGTTAAAGGAAGTGTGAAAAGAGATGTGGCTCAAACATGTGCTGCATCTATATCTATCAAATCCATCTGCCATTGTAAATGTGAAGTGGAATATCTGCCTCCTAATATTAATGTTGATGTTGATTACCTTCCACAGAGAGAAGCAGGAGAATCAATCCAGTCACTGCTGCTCTTAAAGTCATAGCTGCTGCTGGGTTAGCTGGCTCACAGCTCTCTGATGGATCAGGTCTCGCTCACTCAGAGCAAAAACTGGGGCTTGGTCAGTTAAGGTCAACATAAAAAAAAAAAAAACAGGCTGTGGTTTTGTCTTTGAGCTTTTCTGAGAAGTTTGATAAAATGTACAAAGATGTTTTTTGATATTGTGCAATAGGTCAAGTGTTGCATAAACACAGAGATGTATTTAAGCTGATAAAAAGTCAAAACCTAATTATTGATAAAGAAATGTTTCCTGTGGTTTGTGTCATTAGTTTGAGCGCTTGTAATGCTAGTTATGAATATTTAATGTTACAAAAAAAGGATTTTTAATTACAAAAATGTTGACTTTCTGCAAAATATCAATCAATCTTTATTTATAAAGCACAGAATCACAACAAATATTTTCTCAAGAAGCTTTTACAAAAACATTCAAAGGATGAAGATCTCCTGATGTTATTTTATGAACAGACCCAACATCCAGAGCAGATAAGGAGTCTGATCTCATCCTAACCCAGCATGAGTACAGACCTTTGCAGGATTTAGTGAGTTACAGTGGGAAGAACAAACTTCCTTTAACTGCTCAGCTTCTCCATCACTGCAGAGCTCAGAAGACTGAAGGTCAGATACCAAGAAGGTTTACAACTTTGAGGAGATTTAGGCTGAAGAGGAAGAGCAGCAAAGCTGTCAAAAATGCTCAGCAGTGTTTTCAGCAGTGGTTTACATCTATATTCTCAGTTTCTGAGACCAAAGTCTGATCTCTGGTTCATTTGTCATCACATTTTTACACACACATCAAAAACAGCTTTGTCAACTATGAAGGAACATATAACTGTCAAAGATTACACCTGTAGATTTTAGAAGCTCTTCAGAAACCAGACATTTATATTCCACCTGCACATCCTAAACTAATGCAATCACATGTATTATACATACACATGGAGAAAAAAAGCTTGTATAGAATCCAAATCTTCTGCTACCATTCAGCTCCTCCTCAGCTGACACAACCTTGCTCTCCAGTCGTCCTTTCCTCTGTTTCCATCCACACACCATCACTCTGCTTTGACGTCTCTGCAGGAAGGCCCAACAAGTTGAATCTCTGTAAAATGTGACAGTAAATCTTACTTAAAACAAAAAAGTGACCTTAACTTATTTTAGCTCACTCTGTTGAGTCTACTCACTTAAACTTAGCAAAGACAAATTTCTTTTTTGACTTTACTTGAAGAATTTAGGAAACTGAACTGACATGAGACCCTGCTGTACATGTGTGAACACACAAGCCACCTATGCTCAGTGGTGGTGACTGTCAGTCCACACTCCATGCTGTGGACTGACATCCCCTGCTGGTATTTTTATGAAATGTACCATCATACACTATAATTCAGCATTAAATACATGATGGACAGCTTTAATGGGCAAATGAAAATGTCTGTTCAAATTAGAGGCGAATACAAGACATTCGCAAGAATTTTCATAGACAGTTCTACAGATAAAAACACCATTATTCAATGATGTCCTTGACATCCAGTCTATGCCTTTGTCAGCTGGACTAAGCCATGGAGCGTAGACAGCCAGTCTATACCAGGGCAAAGACTGTGTCACCTATGTAATATATCCATGTACAGCAGGAACTCATATCCACTGCCTGCCCTCCTCACTCATGGTCAATAGAGATGGGATTTATGGCTCTTTGAGAGGAGCTGGATCTTGGTGAGCCGTTCCTTTCAAAGAGCTGTTCAAAAAACTGGCTCCTTCGGCTCATTTTTATATTTATTAAGTTTTAAGAAGCCGGCCTGGCCTTAGCTCATTTTATCTTGGAAATAATCACTGGGAGGAATGAATTTATGAGTCTGAATTATTCTGAAATATTGACTTTAACCTTATTGACAAGTGTGGATTAAGTTTTACAGTCTGATCTGGATTCATTGTTAATATTCCACAGGGTGGCGCCATATCACTCTGCTCTGACAGTGATGTCACTATTTTGAATTACCCCTTGTACTAATTCTGTGTATTTTATACAGGTGTAAACCATGACTTGAACGCATATAAACATTAAAAAAACAAAGCAGGCTACAATGAATTTCTGTGCAAAACAGATTTTAGTGAAACAATTAAAATGAATTTTGTTGCTCTGTAAAAAAGTTAAACCCTGAGGAGGACACCTGAACTGTCTTTGGGTTAATAGCAGCCTGTACCTGAGTATCACAGCAAATTCTATACAACTGTTATTTTTGATAGAAAATGTTAGAAAAAAAATGTTAGAACAGATCCCAGCTGCGGCTCGGTTCCCATCGTTCATATTAACGAGCCGTTCAAAAGAACCGGTTCGTTCCTGAACGTCACAACACTAATGGTCAACCTGAGGAACGATCTTACATATATAAGTCACTATAATGTAGTTTATTTAAGTTAATTTGAGTGCTGCAAACTCATGAAAAGGGTTAATCAAATCTACTGTACATGAGTTAACATAAATACCTTGTTACGCTGGATTATATAATAACGCCGCATTATGTAATAATGTAATAATTTTCACTTTATTATGTAATAACGCTGCATTTTGGAATAATCTGACGTATTTTGTAATAACATCTTTGAATGCTATATGTAATAAATTTTCCCACATTATGTAATAATCTCTTAAATATTGCGTCGATTATTACAAAATGCGGGTGTTGCACTTTTTTTCTCTGGGAAATGTAAGAAGTGAAAATTTATTACGTCATGCGGCATTATAACATAATGTGGCGTAACATACCTTTTTTTAAGGCAATGACTCTGCATATTTTTTTGAAGTCAACTTGCGATAGTTCACAGTGATGAAGGACTTGTTGTTAATGAAACTTTGAATAGTTTGACTCCATGCAGCAGCTTGAAAGTGCACTGACCATGAGTGAGGAGGGCACACAGTGGACATGAGGCCCTGCTCTACATGGGTGAACACACAAGCTTCCTATGCTCCTTGGTGTAGACTGCCATCCTCTGCATTCTTCCATAATGTACATTCATACACCATAATGATACATTTAGTACATGATGGGCAGCGTTAGTGGGCAAATGAAAATGTCTGTTCAAATTAGAGATAATGCAAAACATTCAGAGGAATTTTCATAGACAGTTCTACAGAAGAAAACAACATTATTTATAAATGTCCTTGACATTAAGTCCATGCTGTTGACAGCTGGGCTAAGACATGGAGCATAGAATGTCAGTATGTACCAGGGCAAAGGCAGACTGTGTCACCTATGTAATATATCCATGTACAGCAGGGTCTCATGTCCACTGCCTGCCCTCCTCACTCATGGTCAACCTGAGGAATGATTTTGCACTTGTAAGTAAGTATAATTTATTTAAGTTCATTTGAATGCTGCAAACTCACAAAAAATAAGTTTATCAAATCTACTTTATCTAAGTTAACATAAAGTGCTTTTTTAAAGCGATGACTTTGCATATTTTTTTTAAGTCAACTTACGATAGTTCACAGTGATGAAGGACTTGTTGTAAATGAAACTTTGAATAGTTTGACTCCATGCAGCAGCTTGAAAGTGCACTGACCTTCACACAGGGGTTTCCTGCTCCTCAGTGTCTGCTGTCTGGACTGCAGCTACGCCTCTCAAAGCTGAGAGGTTGATGTCATCAGGATGGGACTGCAACTGCCACAGAGCCACATTAGGAGGAGAATCAAAGGCTTCATCAATGGAGCTTTAAAGCAGTTACACTGTATTATGACTGAGCTTTTTTTACATGCACCAACATCTATTGTGACCTCATGCTAACACTTCAGCATCTACTGTAGTGAGTCATGTTGAAGTAGAGACCTGACTGCAAACACACATTAGTTTATTGGGCAGAGGACATGTCTTTAACTTGTAAATAAGAGCCTCTTTAATCATAAAGCAACACATTCAGACATCAAGTTTGTAGGGCCCAGTGTCTTAGACTGGAGGTGTCAGAGGAGTCCAAGTAAACCGAGTCACTACCTCGAGTCTCACGAGAACCAAGACTTTAGTTCTTTCTTTTTCTTCTCAAGTCCAGTTTTGACGGTTTGAACAAAGAGTCAAATGAGTGGAGTTTCTTCTATTTAGTAATCCCACCTCATCCACAGACAGAGAAGAAGCACAGGAACCAGGATCACAGACTTGAGAGCCAAGCGGACAGCATTTCTAATCAGTGTTGATGTATCTAGATCCAGAGAAAGAGTCATTAGACACACTGCTTTGAAAGCTGTTTGATGTCAAATGATCTCCATGATGGTACGGCTGAGCTTGTGTTCACACTGAACAAAGACTTGATGGAACAAACAGAGCGTACAGGTCCCAGCTCCCTCATTTGAGCACATTCAGGGACAGTTTGAGTCTGAGTCCAGAAAAAGCTCTTCAACTCACATTTGACATCAAGCATGAAGAGCTTGGATCTTCTCTTTCCCAGGNTGCTAACACTTCAGCATCTACTGTAGTGAGTCATGTTGAAGTAGAGACCTGACTGCAAACACACATTAGTTTATTGGGCTGAGGACATGTCTTTAACTTGTAAATAAGAGCCTCTTTAATCATAAAGCAACACATTCAGACATCAAGTTTGTAGGGCCCAGTGTCTTTCTGACCTCCACAGTCTCCTCAGGTTCATTTGGCTCAGTGATGGAGCTCAGAGTGCTCTTGGTTCTGAAATCAAGAAAGAAAAAGAAGAGTTCAGGTCAAAACTGCCAAACTACAAAGAGTCAAATCAGTGGAGTTTCTTCTATTTAGTAATCCCACCTCATCCACAGACAGAGAAGAAGCACAGGAACCAGGATCACAAACTTGAGAGCCAAGCGGACAGCATTTCTAATCAGTGTTGATCATAGATCTAGGTCTCTTTCTCAGTAATCTGTGTGACGAAACTTTCGACAAACTACAGTTTACTAGAGGTACTACCATGCCGACTGCTTGTGTTCACACTGAACAAAGACTTGATGGAACAAACAGAGCGTACAGGTCCCAGCTCCCTCATTTGAGCACATTCAGGGACTCAAACTCAGACTCAGGTCTTTTTCGAGAAGTTGAGTGTAAACTGTAGTTCGTACTTCTCGAACCTAGAAGAGAAAGGGTCCACCAAGAGTCGAAGTGTCATTATGAGAGGTCTCAGTCACCTGACCTACCTCGAGAAGAGCAGCTCAGCTTCAGGACTGAGTGCTTGAAAGTCTGGATCTCCATTCTTCTTGTACCAGTACATCAATCGGAGACCCAATCGTAGTGACGATGTACAGTCCCAGTGACTCGACAAGTGGTCCTAGAGTGGTTTCCTTGAGTTGTGGTGACTCCCTTGGAAACCTCGTAGACTCCTTCTATGGTAGTACGTAACGTCATTCTCGACGACACAAGAGCGAAGTCTCACTCTTAACTTTACATCGACAAACTTGTTCAGTCGACAAGACACGGGAGAAAGTGGAGAAAGTGAACAAAAAGGACAAGGAGCAGAACAAAGACTGGATGGAGCAGATCTTCACTGCATTAATAAACAGCTTTTACATCAGGAAGCAGGTTCAGTTTGGTGTGAACTTGTAAAGTGTAACAGTCAGTGAGTGTTCAGGTGTGTGTTTTGTCCTGACACGGGGGTGTTAACTTACANGTCTGGATCTCCATTCTTCTTGTACCAGCTGTAGTTAGCCTCTGGGTTAGCATCACTGCTACATGTCAGGGTCACTGAGCTGTTCACCAGGATCTCACCAAAGGAACTCAACACCACTGAGGGAACCTTTGGAGCATCTGAGGAAGATACCATCATGCATTGCAGTAAGAGCTGCTGTGTTCTCGCTTCAGAGTGAGAATTGAAATGTAGCTGTTTGAACAAGTCGGCACAAGACACGGGAGAAAGTGGAGAAAGTGAACAAAGTGAACAAAAAGGACAAGGAGCAGAACAAAGACTGGATGGAGCAGATCTTCACTGCATTAATAAACAGCTTTTACATCAGGAAGCAGGTTCAGTTTGGTGTGAACTTGTAAAGTGTAACAGTCAGTGAGTGTTCAGGTGTGTGTTTTGTCCTGACACGGGGATGTTAACTTACAGACTGGAGGAGAGAGAAACTCTTCATGTCCTTTGAAAGCACAGGAGATTTCTTCTTCAAGAGAAAAGCAGCCTTACATCTATTTCCAGAGACGGGGCGAGTAAAAACAAGGAGATAAGGACTAGGTCCACATCCTCTCTCCTAGTCGACCTGACGTCGACGACTCTGTGGAGTCGAGACGTCTCCATGAAGACTGGTTGGTGGAGAGTCTTCTCACCTGCACCTGTAAAGCTGGACATCAAAATGTTTCAAACATTTAAATGAAAAAAAATAATGATTTTAATCTTTGAGCTGTTAATTTTAGTTAACAGAATGAAAATGGATCAATGCTTGAACCATTTTAGTTCATGTGAAAAAAGTCAATTGAACACATGAAGTTCTCAGTTTTGAAATGACTGATGGAAAAAGTTGAACTTTTCTTCATTGTTTGGATTCTTGAAGATTGAGCTGTAAATGCAGGAACTACATTCAGTGTAAAGCACAGGCAGCATGATGGAGTCAGAGGGCAGTATTTGAAGGAAGCAGATGAAGATTTGCAGTGTTCAGACTGTGCTCTGTGTCCTCACTTCTTACCTGTGACGCTCACAGTTGGAGCAGGTTGACTGCTCTTCCATTCAAAACTCTGGCTTTGGAATTTGAAACGGTAATCTGCTGAGTCACTCTCTCTCAGCTCTTTGATTCTGAGAGTGGAACGTCCTCTCTCTGTTTCANGTCTGAACCAGAATTTGGAAGTGATCTTCTCATCACTGTTGTAGTAAGAAGAAATCTCCAGTGAAGAGCCTTTGGGAGCACAGATTTTTCTCTCAGTGTACGTCACTCTGTTGCATGATGAACCAAACACACCTGGAAATATGAAAAGATGATGAGCATTCATAAATCAGAGATGGTCAGCTTTAACAATCTAAAAATACAAGGTGTCTGAAGTCTCCACCTGCTGCTGTGATGGGTTTGAAGTTAACTCACAGATTGAAGGAGAGGGGAAATCCTCCTGTCCTTTCAGTGCACAGGAATATTTGTCTGCAGCACTGAAGTCCTTTAAATCAAAAGATGGAGATCTTGCAACATTGATTTCTTCTCCATTTTTATACCAGATGTAGACAGTTGATGAAGATACAGGGCACCTGCTGTGACACTCCAGATGTGCGCTTTCCAAAGAAATAACACCCATCACATAAACCCAAAGATCAGGATCTGAGCAGAGACAGGAGGATTATTTTTCCTGACACTGTTAGTGAACATATACTCACTGAAACAGCTGATTTTAGATGATATGACTTGATTACAAAATGTTACCTGTGACAGTCAAAGAGACACTTGCATCACTGGTATCTACTGTCTGGTTTGTCTCCAATCTGACGCTGTAAACAGCTGAGTCGCTCTCTCTCAGGTCTGTGATTGTTAAATATGTGCCCCAAGAATAAGCATGGTTCCCCAAATCTTCCTTGTACCGTGGGTCTTGGTGTAGATCTACAGGTTCTCCATTCTGGTCTTTAGTAAACCAGGTGAAACGCAGAGCCCTGTTTTTGTTGTTATATCTTAAAGGAGTGTACATGCTCCAACACTGGAGATC
The DNA here is from genome assembly GCA_008086565.1 of Thalassoma bifasciatum. NCBI lineage: Eukaryota > Metazoa > Chordata > Actinopteri > Labriformes > Labridae > Thalassoma > Thalassoma bifasciatum. The sequence continues at coordinate 34,019 of RPOG01004492.1, read as the reverse complement.
AGCTGCTAATCCTTTATAGGCACAGACTTCAGGGTCACATCTCACCTTCCACTTGTCCTGGTCCTGAATCACTGAAACACAGAGCACACCAGGAACATCAACCAGACACATGAGAGAGAACCAGGTCTCATGTCAGAATGTGAAATATCTATGTTGGTCCACAGGGCAAAAATTAATACTTTCACAATAAAGGCTAAAACATTGTGACATACCTATGTTTCCTCCTGCCTATTCTTTTGAATAACTATACCTTAGGTCACATGATTGCAGAGCTTTTCCCTGGAAGACCATTAAATTTAAAAAGAAAAAAAAGAAAAAAAGGTGGACATCTCCTCTATTTTGGAGGAAAATGAAATATTTGAGAACAGTTTTGGGCTAAAGTGACGTTTCGAAAACATTTTTGGTGAAAATGGTTATTACTGTATATCTTCACAACATGCGTTCAGTTTGTGTTTACAACAGTTGGTTTGATCGTTTCTACAAACGTTCTTTCAGGTCTGGCTGAGTAAGATGGCGTCCATGTTTTTTCTGGATAAAAAGCACCACTGCAGACAGTTCCGCTGCTGTCTCTCCTTCCTGCCAGCACGCTAAAAACATCCAAAATAAGAACTGAACATGTAACTGAACATAGTGCAGGCTTCTTCTCCATCCATTTACCAGTAGAATGTTTTTAAAAGCTCAGATTTCTGATCATAAGCAGGGAAAGCTCACTAAAAATGTAAACAAGAGGCAGAAGCAATTTCAAACACACCTGGGAGACTGCTGATGTTGGCTGGTATATGATGCACGTGATTATTCCGATATTTGCCAAATCTGCAGAGAACTAAATAAGCTGAGTGTAGAAAAGATTGTGGGAAAGAATTTGTACCATCCTGACGTCTGTAAATAAATCAGATCTACCCTCAGGTTCAGTGGAAAATTGACCTTCATGTCAGCCCTGATGATGCACAGACCTGGTGAATTATAGTGTTTGTTACGGAGAATCACAATCCATTAGAAAGTGTTAATGTTACACCAAAAACTGTGGCTGACATGGAACGATCACTGTACCATGAACTCTGATGCTCATCTCTCAGTTTGAGGTAAAAATGCACTGGATGCAGATTGCCCTGCCTCATGTTTTCACACCAACAACTTCACACTGTGTCCCTGATGTAAAGAAGTAATGCTAAAACAGTGTTTAGGTTTAAAGCTCCACCTGATGCTGTTATGTTAGCAGAGACAGATTTTAAAGTTCACTCACAGAAAAGAGGAGAGGGGACGTCCTCATGTCCTTTCAAAGCACAGGAAAAGTTGTCCTCATCACTAAAGTCCTTTAGAACATAATACTCAGAGTTTTCTGCCTGAATTTCCTCTCCATTTTTGTACCAGATGTAGGAGAGCGTCCCCGGTGGAGGACACGTGGTATGACAGCTCAGATAAGGCCCGTCAGTGTCTCTGTCTGCAGTAACCGCCAGACCTGATTTGATAAGAAAGAACAAAAATATTATTTCACAACAAAATGTCAGAGCAAACATGCAAAAAGCACACAAACACTGAAACAGGATTTTATGTATGTTATTGAATAAAAGCCAATCTTACCTTGGACAGGAAGAAAAAAATCAGTCACACGCATATATATTCCACCTGTAAAGTTTGTTTCCACTTTGAAGTTGTACTCAGCTGTGTTGTTCTCTCTCAGGTCTGTGATTGTCAAAGTGTGACTTCCAGGAACAGAACTGAACGACACACGATCTTTGTACTGTGGGTTTGTACGGAGATCTACAGGTTCTCTGTTCTGGTTTATATTAAACCAGGACACTTGCTCCACTTTGTCTGTGAGACCAGGAGGAGAAGTGATGGTGCAGTTTACTTTCACTGATGATCCTTTGAAAATACAGGATAAAGAACGGTCACAGTTCACCTCCCAAAGACTCTGGTCCTGAACCACTGAAACACAGAACATCATAACATCAACATGAGTTTATTGAAGGAAACACTTCATTCTGAGACACTGAGGCCCTTTCTCAAACCGCCCGCTACACACTCCCCCTACCCACTACCCCTTCGTTTGCGCGCCATTTGCCATCTAGTTTCATGCGGCCCCCAGCTATCATCTTACAATGAATTAATTTTGTCTCTCAAATTAATCATGCTGTAATTGGATAAATATACAGTTTCTGTACAGTACCTGGAAAAAAAAATAAACTTTGATATATCTGGTTACATCTCACAAATATTTGGACTGTGGAAAGCTGAAGCTCGATGTCATCTGCAAAAATGTAACAACTCTTAAAGCTGACATGTTTACTTGCATTTGGTATAATGCAAAAATGTGCTTTGTGAATAAATAAGTAAATAATTATACACATGAGCACAAAACAGTTCAGAATGCAGGATCAGAGAAATTTGGGGATAAGAATGTTTTATAATTGTCTCATAAACAAACGTGGTACAGTCCAGGTCCTGATCCTGCCATGAAAAATGATGACATATTTTTCCCACATTTTATCTTTTTATCATATAAGTCTGAATAATAGTACAAGAATGTTTGACTAAACTAAGAGACTGTTCTTGATTTTTTTTTTTTCTGAAATAATTTTAAAGAAAAAGTTTTCAAACAGAGCACTCATTTGTCACTTTTGCTGTTCATAGACGTCAGTAAGAGCTATCGACCACTGCTCATTTTTGCAGTATACATACGGCCCTTTTGGAAAAAAGTTTGGACACCCCTGGTGTAGGGTTTGGCTTGAGAAAGGGCCTAAGTCTCTCAAAGAGAAATGAGAGGAGGTTCACCACTCTGTGAGAGACTGTGTGAGTAAAACGTTTAACAACTTAAGGACTTTGAATTAAAAAAAAAGAGTTAATGTTTGTGTTCTGACCTTCACTGATGCAGCATGAACCACTAAAGCTGCTGCAGCTTCAGTTATCTTCATCTGTCACAAGATTTTAACAGTTTATGTTCAGTTCCTCCACTTAAAAACTAAACAGTCATAGTTCAGTATCAATTTAGTCTTTATCTCTGATGTAAATTCAGGAGGAGCAGAGGATGGGAGGAGCTACTGTGCACCACCTGTAAACCTCCACACAAAAGACAAGATTTCTGAAATGTTCACCATGATTCAGGGGATTAACCCATCCTCATGGAACCAATCCAAACTGACACAGGAACCAAACACTGGACTCTGTAGTTTGTCAACTTTACCTATAACACATTTACACCTCCTCTGTTTGTATGAGACCATGACTGATTCACTTTAAAGTCTGACATCTTCTCCATTATTCCTGAATTTAGAGCAAATTGTAGCTACAGATGTGTTTTTCTTTAATGACGGGAATATATTTAAACATGTTTTATCATCATCAAGTTTTTGTCATACTCTCCCTTTTTTCTCTTTTGTGTCTCGCTCATCTTCCTAATGACTGAATGATAATAATCTTTCAGAGAAAAAATCCCCAAAACTACATCAAACACAAACACAAACTGAAAAAAAGCAGTTAACTTTCTTCAACATTGTAAAAAACTTCAGTTTGTTCAGTTTATAAAGTTAAAGGAAGTGTGAACACAGACGTGGCTCAAACATGTGCTGCATCTATATCTATCAAATCCATCTGCCATTGTAAATGTGAAGTGGAATATCTGCCTCCTAATATTAATGTTGATGTTGATTACCTTCCACAGAGAGAAGCAGGAGAATCAATCCAGTCACTGCTGCTCTTAAAGTCATAGCTGCTGCTGGGTTAGCTGGCTCACAGCTCTCTGATGGATCAGGTCTCGCTCACTCAGAGCAAAAACTGGGGCTTGGTCAGTTATAATCAAGCTCTACATCTAAAAAACAGGCTGTGGTTTTGTCTTTGAGCTTTTCTGAGAAGTTTGATAATATGTACAAAGATGTTTTTTGATATCATGCTCTAGGTCAAGTGTTGCATAAAAACAGAGATGTATTTAAGCTGATAAAAAGTCAAAACCTAATTATTGATAAAGAAATGTTTCCTGTGGTTTGTGTCATAAGTTTGAGCGCTTGTAATGCTAGTTATGAATATTTGATGTTACAAGAAAAGGTTTTTTAATTACAAAAATGTTGACTTTCTGCAAAATATCAATCAATCTTTATTTATAAAGCACAGAATCACAACAAATATTTTCTCAAGAAGCTTTTACAAAAACATTGAAAGGATGAAGATCTCCTGATGTTATTTTATGAACAGACCCAACATCCAGAGCAGATAAGGAGTCTGATCTCATCCTAACCCAGCATGAGTACAGACCTTTGCAGGATTTAGTGAGTTACAGTGGGAAGAACAAACTTCCTTTAACTGCTCAGCTTCTCCATCACTGCAGAGCTCAGAAGACTGAAGGTCAGATACCAAGAAGGTTTACAACTTTGAGGAGATTTAGGCTGAAGAGGAAGAGCAGCAAAGCTGTCAACAATGCTCAGCAGTGTTTTCAGCAGTGTTTTCAGCAATGGTTACTAGTGCTCAGTAATTCAAGGAAGAAAAAACAGGTTTACTTTTTTAACTCTCCCTCACATATACACATAGACACTACACTTTGTTTTTTCAACACCTTTAGAGTTGTTTCATGTGTTTCAACATCAAAGAGAACACTGTGAAGTATAATGAGTTGACTTTAGTTACAAAAAATATGCAAAGTTGTTGCCTTATAAATTATGTTAACTTAGATAAAGTTGATTTGATTAACTTATTTTTTTGTGAGTTTGCAGTACTCAAATGAACTCAAAATCATTCCTCAGGTTGACCATGAGTGAGGAGGGCACACAGTGGATATGAAACCCTGCTGTACATGGATACATTACATGGGTGACACAGGCTGTCTTTGCCCAGGTATAGGCTGACTGTCTATGCTCCATGGATTGGTCCAACTGTCAACATCATAGACTGGATGACAAGGACATCAATAAATGACATTTTCTTCTGTAGACCACTTGATGAAAATTCCTGTGAATTCTGTGCATTAGTCTCTAATTTGAATAGATATTTTAATTTGCCTACGAAAGCTGTCCATCATGTACTAAGTGTTGAATAATGGTGTATGACTGTAAATTATGTAAAAACACTGGCAGGGGATGTCAGTCTACACCGCAGGGCATAGGTGGCTCGTGCGCAATTCACCCATGTACAGCAGGGTCCCATGTCCACTGTGTGCCCTCCTCACTCACGGTTACAGGGTTTGGTTATCAACTTATTTGATAGGTTACTGCCATGACATGAGTTGTCAGAACTTAGTTCTTTTCAGCTTTATTGCCTCAAAATTTGTGGTCAACTTTACTTGGAAATTTTGAGGCAATCGGTCTCCTAAATTTTCCAAGTAAAGTCAACAAAAGAAAGGTGTCTTCACGAATATTAAGTATGTAGACTAAACAGAGTGAGTTAAAATAAGTTAAGGTCACTTTTTTGGTTTTGGTAAGATTTAGGGTGAATTCCAATTCCTGTCTTAACCCTCAATCTTAACCCTCAATCTCAAAAATGTGCGCTCCTGCGAAGTGCAAGTGCTGTCCTGATTCTCAGAATGTTAAGGTTGAGGGGCAATTTTGTGGCTGTATCTCCCTCAATACTGAGATTTTCCGAGAGCACCCTTGGGACTAAGGGACATCCAGAATGCATTGCGCATTTCAGCAGATAAACATGGCGTCAAAGAAGGCGAGCTACAAATGTATTTTCTTTGTTAATGGAGACATAAATATTAGGAAAACCATTGTATTATCTTAGTTTAGACCCATTTTATGGATTATTTACCTCATTGTTGCATAACATTTATTTTTATTTTACGATCTTTTGTCAATAGCGGCCGGTGTGTTGTTCCTATCGTTTGAGTTAGTAAAAGTTACAAAATAGTCATTTTTCTCCGTGGTAATGTAATTGTTTTATCAAGATAACAGCCTATATAACATGCTTGTGCCAATAATGGTATAAGATGACCGGGCTAATCTCAAAAAGATGCCCAAAGCCCGCGCAAAAGACATAAACACAGCTGCAGACGGCATTGTCGCTGATCCTGTAAATGCTTCCGCTTCCTTCCTCATTTTCTTCTTCTGAATTGAGAGACTGAACGCCACTTTGGTATAATGCTGCCCCCCACAGTCTGAAGATGTATCTGCATTTAAGGGGTGTCCCATTTCTAAGTCACAAAATAGCCCTTAACACTTGGTTTTGAGGGCTACTAAGATTGAGGGTTGAGCTTGAGGGTTAAGATTGAGGGTTAAGACAGGAATTGGAATTGGGCCTTACTAATACATTTTACAGTGCAGTGTGAGCACTTCATCTAGTGCATTGACCATTGCCCCCACTTCATTGCTTAAAAATATTCTTGGCTCTGTTGGTCCACGCTTGGTTGCTATTATATATACAGGGCTGATTTTTTTAGAAGACCCCAAAGCCCCTCTCCACTGATTAAACACAGACAAACACACAAAAACAAGCACAAACCACTTTGATGCACAAATAAACGTGAACACAGAAATAGCAGGACTGTGTTTCATGCCCCATGTGGTAGTCAAACAACGTCAATCACCCTCCGGAACAGACTCTAAATATTTTGACACTCTGGCTGTGGCAGACAAACACCATGTTGTGTACAGTATGGGACAGCAGCAGGACGGTCGGTCTGCTCCTGCTGTTATTCCCCTCACACACTCAAGTGCCACGACAGCATTTTTTTTTT
>RPOG01004492.1:10283-27255 GCA_008086565.1 Thalassoma bifasciatum | reverse complement strand
TTTAATAAAAGTTACTCATGGGTTTTAAAGTCATGTCTTGGATTTTCCCATTTATTTTGTTTTTGTTGTAGATGTTGTAGCTTCCACCAAAACTGTGCCAAATAATTATGCAAATTCTATTAAAGCGTTATAAAGAATATATATTTTTCTTTTTCTTTACACTCATACTCTGTATAATGTAATAGTAAATCTCACTTAAAACAAAAAAAGTTGCCGTAACTTATTTTAAATCACTCTGTTGAGTCTACATACTTAATATTCGTGAAGACAACTTTCTTTTGTTGACTTTACTTGAAATAATGTAGGAAACAGATTGCCTCAAGTAAAGTTGTACATGAATGTTAAGTTGTTAAAGCTGAAAAACTAAGTTCTGACATCTCATGTCATGGCAGTAACCTATCAAATAAGCCACAACTCTGTAACTGTGAGTGAGGAGGGCACACAGTGGACATGAGACCCTGCTGTACATGCATGAATCAAGCACAGGCTGCCTGTGCTCAGTGGTGTAGACTGGCTGTGTCATCTATGTAATATATCCATGTACAGCAGGGTCTCATGTCCACTGCCTGCCCTCCTCACTCATGGGCAACCTGAGGAATGATTTTACATAAGTTGCTATAATATAATTTATCTAAGTTCATTTGAGTACTGCAAAATCACAAAAAATAAGTAGATCAAATCTACTTTATTTAAGTTATCCTAAATTACTTTTTAAGGCAACAGCTATTATACTTTACAGTGCACCAGCTCTAGCGGAGGCTAATCTGACATCCTGCAAAAGAAAAAAAAAAATCTTTCCAAAATCTCACAAGTTCAATGGATGCAAGAGTTGTAAAGCTGTTTTCAATCACAGGGTCCTCAGTAAAAATGTAACTTGGCCTGTTAAGATGTTTTTGAATTATAACAGCTTTTGATTTCAGGAAATATGACCTCCTTATGCTGTGAATTCAACACATGACTTCTTTGGGTCCTTAAAAACCTATAAAATGCTCTGAAAGATTGTTTTGCGTAATTATTTGGAACATCGCATTTGAATTTCATTTTATTAAAAAAAATACTGTTATTATTTGGAAGTTTGTTCGGAAACATTTGAGTCATACTCTAACAGCTGATGACTGGAAAATTGTGTTGAATGTCATTTACATTGATTATTAAGGGCAATCAGAGAAACATATTATTTGGCATAATAATTTGGAACGCTGTGTACATTAGCGTAGCTTGTTAGCGTGGTTTCTGGTTAAATGTCTGTATGGATAATTTTTGTTTTATTCATTGTAAATTTAACCAAACCAACTTCAAATGATTGAACTTGTAAACATGTCTCCATCTGCCCCGCTCAGACACACAAGGATGCCTATTATTACCCCCACCTCTCCAGCTCTATATAATGAGATGTACAGCTTGGAGGTAAACACAGGTGTGTTGGACTTGGATGTGTCATCGTGAAAGACAAGGTCAGTGACTCACTTCAGTCTCTCCTCTTCCTCTTCCTCCATTTCCGTGCTCCCTGAAGTTCTCAGTGGTCAGCTTGTGCTTGTTAATGACACACGGAGAGCAGCCCCTCTCTTTTGTCAGCTCAAGGTCCCTCTCCTCCTCCTCCTCTCTGCAGGACAGCGTTACATCGGGAACACACAGCCGTACCTTTAACTGAAGAGACTGACCTCTGCAGAAATATTATCTCTCTGTGACTTTTTAATTCTCATCAGTGTGAAATATCATCATAACCCAGATATTACAGTCTGAAAACTGCTTTCTGGAGCATCTGGATGTCCAAGGTGTCCAGACTCTGACTGTACCATTTAACCAACTGACTGCCTTTAAATCAAGGTTTCTTTCTCCTGAAATTTAAAATTCAATCTCTTAATAATACAACTCTATACTCAACATCTGAATTTCTAGGGTGATTTTTTTTTTAATCATTTTTTTATTGTGGCTCTATTTCGCCGCCATAAAATAAGAATTGATCCATTCTTGGCAACTTTAAAGAGAGGGTATTGTTCTTTCTCATATTTTAAACATGAACATTAAGTATCAATACTGGGTGTTCAGAGTGAGCGTGTGCAGATAGTCAAACCTATACACATTCATTTGTTGTAGAAATCTCTGAGTTTGTCTGTAAGTAGAAAAATAAATGCTCCATTCTAAAAATAGCACCAGATTTTCATGAGCAGTGGAGTGCACCGAGGTGGGAGTCAGGGGGCGCTCAACCCCCTCATGGCCTTAATGTTAAAAATGTGTGCTTAATTCCCCTCTTGGGATGCAAAAAATGTTTCTTAGATGCTCGTCTGGCTTGCAAAACACTAGTATTCTCTTCAGTGGCACGAGAACACACAGTCTGTGATTTATTTTTTTGCTTTTTACCCTTAGAAAAAGCCTTTGCATGCAACTGTTCATGAGATCTTCATGAGACTTGCTGGCATGATGAGACCATCACATAGGGATCTCCACACTGGTTCATGGAAGGCCTCAAACACCAAGGTCTACCCATAGGCCTTGGTGTTTGAGGCCTCCAGAGGGCCAGCCAATCAGAAGGAAGGGGGTTTGTGGAGTGAGTAGCCTTAAAAACCCTTTTCCACCAGTTCTCATTCAATGCTGGTGCTTGTGATTGTACTTAGTTGGTTCTAAGCCCGGTATTCCTGAGAACAAGTTTGGTTTTCGGTATTGGCAAAAAGCCACTTCATTGCTTCACCGTGAAGTGTCAGTACATCATGGAACATGTCGTCAATTTCCCTTGGTTCCCAGCCTTTGCGGTGCTGCTGGGGGGGGTGGGGAAACACTGTTTACAGTGTTGCTATCTTCATACAGATATTGGTGACAGTGCCGGGAGTGCTTGGGTCAATGACAAAAAGAGGGTCTAAAAGGTTCTTTGAAAATGGATAAAAAACATATTTCTGAGTGAAGAATTATGTTTTCTAACAGATTTCAGTAGTTAACCAACATTTCAAAGATTTTAGGTTCATTATTTTTTAGTATTTTTAATTTGAGCACCCAAAAATGTCAGGTGGCGCAACCAAATATATGAAAATATATTTATATGTTCCTGTTATTTTTTCTGTTTGAAATTATTGGCAAGTATCTCTCAAGTGTCTGTAGTGACTCATACATTTTCATTTTGTGTGTTTCATTTCTTTTATTTGTGAATAAGATAAATAATTTGATGTTAAAATAACATTTCACATTATTACATTGGTTGTTCCACCTGACATGGAAATTGTTCCAGTCACCAATGAAGTGAAAAAACCTTTTTTATCAGTATTTCAGAGAAATCTACAAACTTTTCCACTTGGTCACAAATGTCATTTGGGNATTACGGGACAAAAGTTTTTTAAATTTCTCAACAGCTTTAAAATTCTTTTTATTTGCAAAGAATGTTTTATTTAAAAAGGTTCAAGCATAAAGTAATGCCACTGTATTTTTAATTTCCATTTACAATAACTGACATTCAATTTTTAGAGTTTAATTACTGTGGATACTTGTCAGGACGGTTGCACCACCTGACATTTTGGGGGTTTGAGGAACCAAAACACAAAAAAACATGTTATATTTGAATAGTTTAAAGATGTGTTCAAATAACACAGGTTTCATAGAATAAAGAAATACATGTGATGAAATACTCAATTCATGATGGAAGGAAATATTGCACTCGGACACAAAAAAGGGACGTCACGTCATTGACCCGCTTAAAAGTGAGAGTGGTCGAAAAATATCGTACAGCTTGTTTGTCTGTTAAATAAAAGAACAAGGTGTAGTCCTGATCTATGAGAGAGGTAACGCTTTGCTGCTTTAATTTCATCAACATCTCAAGTTTTGAAGAAGAAAACGCCAACAAAACAACAGACTACGTGCTTGGCTGCTTTTCTTTTTAAAATTGTAATAGCTGGTTTTTGGTCACAGTAACCCCGTCCGTACCTCTTGATGAAGATAGTACTTTACTGTGGCCCAGCAAAGAGTTGGTGCTCGCTAAGTACCTGCTTTTAGCACCAGGAGGAGCTTCTTTGTCAGTGGACACACAGAGAACTAGAGCTAAGTCCAGCACTGGCCTGGGACTAGTTCTGGCATCATCTCTGTCAAAAAGTGGTAAAAGAAAAGTTTGTAGAGCTACTTTGGGAGGATGGGAGGGACACATTTTATTTGATCTTATTCATTTGACATTGCTTTATTGATTTAACTATTTGCCTTTTTGTTTTTGCATGCCTTTTTCATTTGACCTGTTTCATACCTTTTAAATTGACTCTGTATTTTTACATCTTTTACCTCATTTGAGCTGCTACATATTTTACTTTTCTCCTGTACTGTTTTAAAGTGCTTGATAAATAAAGTTTGTTTGGATTGGACACAAGAGAGACTGATTAAAGACTTAGGAAGCACTATATCCCCTCAAGTATGAACAGTGATAGAGAAATAGTCTGCTGTGATTTAATCTTTTGAGGTAGCAGATGCTTCACCTTTGCAATCGACTTTTATCATTTTTTATTTTTACTTTCCTGTAAAACTTTCAATGTCAGTGTACTTTTTAGCTGCTTTCAGTCAGAAGCGCTGAAATGGCAATAGTTAGTCAGATTATCCGCATTTGGACCTTTACTACCTGGAACACAACAGTAAGCTACACTGCCCAGCCAAAAAAACAAGATGCCATCTGGATTTAACTAAGAAAATAGGTACAAGCCTCCTATTGGATAATTACTGGATGATTATCTTTCAGTTGGTAATAAGTTATTTAACCTTAACTGATGTAATGAGTAACTTCTCATTTCTTAAACAACCATGGAGAAAGACACGTCCTATGGTTGTTTAAAAAGATGTTAGTCTGTTTAAGAAGGGTCAAATCATTGGCATCAAGCAGAGAAAACATCTAAAGATATTGATGCAGAAACTACTAAAACTGGGTTAAAACTGTTTAACACAGTTACTGGAAAGATGGTGGGGAATTATCGCCATCCAGGAAGAAATGTGGACAGAAAAGGTTCTGAATGATTATGATTGGTGATCACTTAAACATTTGGCCAAGTCATATTGAAGAAAATCAACAGTAGAACTCAGGAGTATGTTTTATAGTGACAGTAAGAGTATTTCCACATGCAAAATGCAAAGGGAACTCAAAGGATTGGAATTGAACAGCTGTGTAGCTTTAAGAAACCACTAATCAGTGAGGCTAACTAGAAAAAAAAGGCTTCGGTGTCAGGGGTGGAACTGGGAAAAAAAACGTGGCAGATAGACTCAAGCGCAGATTTTTTTAAAAAAAAGGTCTTTATTTAAACCAAAGTTCATTAACACTGCAAGTGAAACCCCAAAAAACTCCCAAAAAACCCAAACCTAAACAAACCAGAAAAGACGCAAAATATCACACACATGGTGATGACACCACAAGAGAAGACACAACAATGAACTGACACATATTAAATGGACTCTGGAGGAATGGAAGAAGGTCACGTGGTCTGATGAGTCTACATTTACCCTGCTCCAGATTGATGGGTGCATCAGGGTAAGAAGAGAGGCAGGTGAAGTGATGCCTTGTCCCTACTGTACAAGCCTGTGGGGGCAGTGCTGTGATCCGGGGCTACTTATCTGAGTCTGTTACCTTTTTTTTTTTTTTTCTTTGGCAAGGCAGTGTGTGTTCCTTGTTTTTGTGCACAAAGATGACTGCCATGGGAACCCTGTGTGTGTCAAACTCCGGTGGAGAGGTGATGGAGGGGGACAAGACCAAGTTTGGTTCATGAAAAACGAAAAAGTTTTGTTGCTTTTCAGCCTCCCATTTACATGGAAACTGCATTTTCACCCACCAAAAACGCAAACTTTTGAAAATGCATTCCAGGATGGAAAGTTTTGAAAATGCTGGGGTTTTCCCTGGAAACGCTGACATCACATTTAGCTCTGCATGTGCACAATAAGCCTCCAGTGTGCGAGGCACGAATCAAACAATAACAACAATAGTGACGTACAGTTTTGCTCTTCTGCTGCTAAACCTATTGACTACCTTCTACCAAAACATGCATTTATTGCACTATTTCTGCAATTGGAGACGAAGTTTTTAAAATAAACTCCAGATGATCAGCTCACTTCTTCTTCAGCCTCTATACTGTTGTTGTGTATATGGCTCCTACAGCTATATTGCCATCTACTGGCCTGACATACGTACTACAGTGTTTTCAATCCCTAATTGTTTCCATGTAGACAAAGATTTTTTTCACAGCCTTTTCCTGCATTTCAGGGTGAAACGCTGTGAAACATTGTCACGTAAACGGGGCTTAATTTAGAAAAGATGTGTTATACGTGGGATGTTCTCCAAATATGGTCCACCTTTAATAATCTGAGCGTTGCAGACAAAGACTATCAATAAGCTCCCATGTTTGAAAATAAATGACAGACCTTTTTCCCCATCTGCCCCCTGACGTAACAGCTCTGAAAAATAGATAGACGCTGAGAGGATGACCAAAGATAATAGCTCTAATGTGATTCAGGTGTAGTGGAAGACATTTAGTTTAAATTGACATTCTTTTCGGGTTCAGCGGCTCCACCAGTGCTCCCACTCAGGACGTCCAGGAGTCTATTTACAGACATACAGACCGTGAGCTTTTCTCACTGCGGTGAAAAAAAAAAAAGATCTCAGCCAAGGCACAGTCATGCATAAACATGAGGTCTGAAAGTATTGCCACATTTTTATGTATTGATACAAGAGCTGCGGAGGAACGAAGTGCTCCTGAGAGCTGCCCTCTCCATTTCTGTTGGTTAGCCTGCAGCTCCACATGTCAGATACTGTAAGTTAGCGAAAAAGAAAGCTCCATGTGAACGTGTTTTTCTCCTCCACGCTGAAAGGAGAGGGTCATTCCGGCATAACCCCTCGCTCTGAACGCTGCGCTCGTACGTTCGCATTTACATAAGTGACTGTAAATTCAGATGTCAAAACTTCACAGAGAAAATCAAAAACGCTGCCTTTTCAAAACAACCCTGAAATTAGTCACTTGAACCTAATTTTCTAAAGGTTTGAAAAGTAACACATACCTGTCTGTGTTTCATTACCAATCCAACACAGTGCAAAACAAAAGCTTGAAAGGAACCAAAACTTTTTTGTTTAACTCAAGGCCAGATGTCTGGAACAGTAGAGAGAGTGTAATTGCAGGTAATGATTGAAAGCTCTGATTATAAAGGGAAAATCTGACCCACAGTTAATCTGATGGGTTTCTATGGACACCCTCCTTCACCCACCGTCTTTATTCCTTTTATAGAAAGTACATATTCATGGAGTAATCATGTGGCGGGAGCAGCAGCTTCTTTCTTGCTCCTAGAGAAGAATCAGATCTCACTTTTGAAAACTCGGACCCTAAAGCTCAGACATGTAAGATGCCTTCACCCTTTCTTTAAAGGAGAAGAAGCCTTTCAAAAGACAAACAGCCGATGCTTTGATTTGTGTCCCTGTTTGGGCTGATTTAAGGCCTGATTCCCTCAGAACTGAGACAGATCTGATTTTCAGATCATTTACAGTATAACCTCTCAGTTAGTCCTGTGTCTTGAAGGATATTGAAAGGGTTTTTATTTCATAACCGCTGGCAAGAAGCACCGCACTTTGTTGTGATTTGTGTCTTTTTGAGAATTGTTTGCATTTCTAAATGAGTGAGTGTTGTCTCCCCATCTGCACCTCGTGTCTCTTTATGGCTGATCTACTTTCCTTTGTTATTGTTTCTGTCATTACTTGCCACCTGTTGTGTCAGAAGAAGCTGGTTTGCAATTCTGTGCAGTGGCATGTAGGCGGGGTGGGGGAGCGGGGTAAATGCCCTTATGGGAGCCAAAGCACATGCTTAAGTGCCCATTTGTGGCGAGTCAAAACGCCACTAAATTGCCAACTTGGGAGCAAAAACAGTCACTCAAGTGCCCTCTTAGCTGCCAAAACACTGCTAAAGGGCCCTCTTGGGAACAAAATATGCTCCAAAGGGCCCTTTTGGAAGCCAAAATGCGCATTTATGTCTTTCCCTTTGGGGCCAAATCGGATGCCCCCCTTGTGATCCTAAGGCACACTTCAGTGCACTTTTTGGAGCTATATCATAGAAACTTGGGAGCTATAATCCACATTAAAGTCCCCTTTTGGGAGCCAAACACACACTTAGGTGCTCTCTTTGGAGCAGAAACGGGCACAAATGGCCCTTTTCCACTGACCCGTCTTGACCCTACACTACTCGGCTCTACTCGGTTTGTGTTGCGTTTCCATTAGCACGGTACTACGCTGCAGACGCCAATTTTTAGTACCTGCTCTACCCAGGTTCCAAGCGAGTAAAGCCGATACTAAAAGGTGACATCAACAGACTGCCGGTCACTCATTGGTCAGAGAATGTCATCTCCAAAGCTTCTGACTCTGTACTAATCACTTACAAGAGGCAAACGAATAAGTCAGTGACAGGTTTTTAATGACATTTAAACCCGACGGTACAGAACCAGACTGAATGAAGACAAAATACAGCCCTAAAATGCTCCTTCATGATTCCTAAATGAGTTAAAAGTCCTTTTTAAATGAAAAAGAAGTTAACAGCAAAGATAGTTTGGTTTATAGAGTCTTTTAAATTAAATCAAAGTTCGTCTGCGCAGGAGCGATCTGTCTGCCACGAGAGTCTTTAAGCACCAATCAGTCCATTAATCCACAGGGATCCAGAAAGGAAAACCAGTTCAAAGAAGAATGATTCATCAACAAAAAATCTCTGGTATACCAGGCCCAAAAATCAAAAATTAAAACGATCTTCCTGGATCCAGGGAAGAGTTAATGTCAGGAAGCAGCTCCTTCGTTTTCCTCCACATGCATGCAGGTTATATGCATGCATGTTAGAGATGACATGCACGCACTTCTGCGCGGCATTTTACCGCAGCTGTGTTATAAGATCCACGCCCACCGTGAGTCTGTAGTCGGGCTAGTGGAAAAGCTAAGTTTGTGACATGTCAATATATATGACCACTAAAGCTTTTTTTCCCGTTGCTTTAGTTTTCACGGTGTTACACATGAAATGGCTTTAAAAAGAATAAAAAAACGCGTGGACATCTGTATGGAGCGTGACCTGTTTACTGATCGGCAGTTACACTCCCTTTTATCAAATTAGTGTCACATTGTATCTCTTTGCCATACTTTTTGACCTCCTCTTTAAATGAATTAATAACTTCCATCTCAAAAAGACTCACAGGCAGGTTAGTCCGGACCCTTGGCTCCACATCAGGTCTGTTCATAGACACGCTCTCTTCAGTCAGTGTCAATATGAGTTTCACCTAAAAAGCTGACATGCTTTAAGCTAAGGGTCTGCTCTGTCACCTTAACAAGCTAGAAAGGATGGGGATGTCTGTCAGGGCAGTAGTTTAGGACAGAGTGTAGCTGTCCACATGGTTGGCCAAGAGGATCCTTCAGCAGGTAGATGAAGAACAGTAATGACGTGCCAGGACAGAGGAAAAAGTGCTGTCTGCAGGGATGCCTGTGGAAAATTTTAAAGGTCAGAAGTGGATCCACATGGCAGCGGTCCATGCAGCACATCAAGCCAGTCAGTTCCACAAAAAGTGCTTCAAATCTGAAACCCTGGGGCTGAAAAATCAGAGGCCAGCATGTTGTTTCTTCTTGGAAACAAACTCTGCTCCTGATTAGGTTGTACCGCCTTTGGAGAGGGATGGTTCTTTCAAGGCCTGCAAAGAAAAAAAGTGACATGTTAAGGTGTGTGGAGATATGGGGTAGCACGTATAAAACCAACTCTCAACCTATTTTTAAGTTACAAAAAAGAGCTGTCAGAATTATTAATCGCTCACATTACCTAGAACCAACAAACGCTTTGTTCATCAATTTAAAAACCCTTAAATTTTATGATCTAGTTGAATTTAAAATTGCACAAATAATGTATAAAGCAAACAATAATTTACTTTGCAGCAGTACTCAGAGGCTGTTCGAAACCAGAGAGAGTCGATATGATTTGAAGGGGACAAGGTGTTTTCAAAAGAATGAAGACAAGAACTAATATCAAGCAGAGGTGTGTTTCTGTTAAAAGTGTAAACTTATGGAATAGTTGTGACAGTGAATTGAAAATGTGTAATTCACTTTCTTCATTTAAAAACATGTTTAAAACCAAAGTAATAAGAAAATATGTAAATCAAATGTGAAGAAAACAACAACAAAATATTGGAACTTGGGTTGTGTTTGGTTGTAATATTGCTAAGGATTTCATTGAATTATTTTTACTACTATAATATGTTTTGAAAATGTATATCTTTTCTCCATTAAGAAAACTTATGGTGTTACTCAGACCATGTGATTAAGTTGATTAAGTTTATTTCTACATTTATTTATTTTTTTAATTTAATTTAATTTTTTGCAAAACGGGTAGGCAAAATAAGCATAAGCTTCAGCCTACACCCTTTCGATTAGCTTCAACCATTATGTGATATTTGGATCTATGATATATTTGTTGTGCGTGGTCTTCAAATGCTAATCGAATAAATTGAATTGAATTGAATTGAAATAACTGTTTCTCTAAAGCAGTGGTACCCAACCTTTTCCAACTCAGGCCCCACTTTTAAGTCACAAAAATGTAATAAAAATGTAATAAAACCCGATATGTAACCAATGATAACTAGTCGAGAATGTAACAGATTATGAGCCCTAAACAATAACTTTTTGCCCAAAACGTTACAATTTGTTACAGTTTAAGTAAGTTATCACATTTTGGCTTTTGGCACTTTTGTTATCTTTTTAACAAGTTATTAACATTTTGTGTTCAAACCCTCTGATGCATGAATTATGAAAGTCAGTGTCAGGATTTTTTCCCTTGAGTGTTTTTTTGTCTAAAAGCATGAAAAAAAAGTTTTCCAATTTTCTTTTTTTTTTTTCAAATATTTGTAGCTGAGTATTCAACTTAAAACAGTGTGAATTTAATGTAAATATGACTTATTTCTTTGTTTGACTTCTTTTCTTTTTTTTAACTCTCTTTCATCCATTTTAACACAGAATGATTTATAGTTATTATGCTGTGTTACTCTCAAATGTTTGTCTATAACTTTATGTATATATATTTGGTAAAATAATTGAAAACATTTTTTCAGGCCCTAAGAGAATAAAAATATCCTCACACAGGCTAATGTGAATTTCCACCACATGAACTATTGAATTTAGGAGTAAATAACTTTTAATTTTTAGGTGTACACTGTAGTGACTACTATGCACCACAGGGTTATTACAATTTTTTTTATTACATAGTAGCTTGATGTTAAGTTTAAGTCTGGTCATGATACCTACTGGCCTTCTTAGTGGACATTCTTTACAGATGAATATCAGAATATTTTAAACTAAATTTTAACATTTTAATCATTATTCTGTATTCTAGTAACCTTATTTTATTGATTTGTATCTTGTATCTTTACATAATTAAACTCTACTAAAATAATACTGTTTTGGAAATGATTTGGCGGCCCACTTGCAATACTTTCGTGGCCCACCAGGGGGCCGCTGCCCACAGGTTGGGAATCACTGCTCCAAATGTTAAATAATCTGAAAAATAAAAACAGTATTTGGACCCAAGACAAGGTTAAAGGGAGTCTTGCTCTCTTCAGGCGTTTCAAGGCTTTGTGCCCAAATTCATTCCCAGCCCAGCAGTTAATTGTGCACCTATAAAAGTGGGTGTCACACTGCCTGTGGCCAGCTATCAGACCGGCTGTCCCCTAGAGACTCAGGGGTTTGTGAGGGGTGAAACCTCAGAGCATGTTTTTTTTCCCTCTCCTGTCAGCCAATAAAAGGATAACTAGAGTCTGAGAGCCCCAGCTGTGAGGGAAATACAACCTTACTCTGAGTTTACGCTCTGATTTTCCACAAAGGCAGAGTGACAGACCACCCCTCGAGGTGATGAACAAATTAATTAGTCCGCCGGATTGGTGAGAAAATTGTGCATTACTGTTGTAAGATAAAGCCTGGCGTGGTGTTCCTCTGCAGCTCTTGTGGAGAGCCTGTCAGCCAAGCAGGGTTTTTATTTCAGGGAAAAGAGGGTCAAAAATTGGTCACACAGTGAGGTTCAATTACCAAAATTTGAACCCAAAGCCATACCTATCAACATGAACAGATTATTTTCAGTCAAACATTAACAGAACCAAAAAAAATCCATCCGCTTTAAGTGACTCGGACCTTTTTAATTAAAGTTGCTTGATTAACCGGAAACTGTGGTTTTGTTTTTCTATTTGAAGCCACCAGACTCCATTGATGAGCTGCTGTCTAACCACTGCTTTAACAGGTTTATTTAGTTGTCTTCAAGGTCGACTGGGAACTTTTAAATATTTCTCTGCCCAATGTTGGCAGTATTCATAAAATTTTATACCATAAATCATTTATCAATGTTATGACCCCGTTTTGATTTCTTTATGAAAAATCTGGTGAAAAGTGAAGTTGTCAAAATGTTTGGCCCCCATGTGATTTTGTACTTTAAACATAAATGAACATGGTTTTTGAGCCATACCTGCAAGGGTTTGCATAGACTCCTCTTTAAAGGTTAAGTATGCAAAAATTTTCATAAGTTTTGTTTATTTGTTTACCCACAACATCCAAGCTAGGCTTCTCTTCCATGGCTCAGTGCCAGCTGCTGCGCATGCTCATTGCCTCCAATCGTAGCTAATAGCATGGCTAACAGTTGAAGGTCAATAAACACAACATAAACTGTAAAAACAGCCCTGCCAGCACCTGCAGCATTGTGTGAGAGAAACTCAAGAGCCGTACACCTGACTTCCTGCAGGTAAATGAGATATGCTGCAAATATTGTATCATTCTGTCTCTGTGTTAATGTTGCTATCATAGCTGCTAGGAATAGCATCTCCCACTTGTTATCATGTTTTGGCTTTGGGCACTTTACAAGGTATTTTGGCTCCCAAAAGGGCACTCAAGTCTGTGTTTTGGCTCCCAAGAGGGCATTAAGGCTCACATTTTGTCTCCTCAAAGGACACTTGAATGTATTTTGGCTCCCAACAGGGCACCCAAGCACGTTTTGGCTCCCATGAGGGTACTAAAGCCTTTGTTTTGGCTCCCAAAAGCAGTCTTTAGCACCAATTTGGCTACAATAGGGCACTCTTGCACACATTTTGGCTTAGCGGGTTTTTTCAAGACATTCAAGTGTCTGTTTTGGCTCCCATGAGGACACTACAGTATGTTATTTTGGTTCACAACCGGGTACTTAGGCTCATGTTTCAGCTCCAAAAAGTGAATTTAAGTGCACATTTAGTTCCAAGAGGGACTTAAGCACCTGCTTTGGCTCCCAAAAGGACTTGTTAACGCTCATTTTGGCTACAAAGAGGGTATTTTAGCGCATGTTTTAGCTACATGCCTTTGGATCCCAAGAGAACACCGAAGCGTCTGTTTTGGCTCCCTAGAAGGCACCTAAGCACTTGTTCAAGCTCCCACAAGGGCACTTTAGCATGTGTGCTGGCCCATGAGAAGGTACTTCAGCACATTTTTGGCTCCCAAAAGAGCACTTTAGCGCAAGTTTGGCTCCCAGAAGGCACTTAAGCACATGCTTTGGCCCCCAAAATGACCCTTTAACACTCATTTTGGCTCCAAAGAGGGCATTCTGGTGCACACATTCAGCTTTGTTCTTGTTTTATCCCAAGAGGACATTCAAGCATGTGTTTTGGGCTCACAAGAGGGCACTGTAGTGTGTCTTAGCTCACGTGAGGGCACTTAGCCCTTCGTGTTTTGCGACAATTGGGCCACGAGGGGGATGAGCCCCTTTTTGTGTACCCCTGAGCAGTCAATTAGCATGGAGCATGTGAGTGACTCCAAGAAGCAGAGTTGTTATGTAATGATCACTCGAATGAAAGGGAATTTACAGTGTTGCTCTGTAATCATTGTAAAACGCAACGTCATCATGCTAAAAAGCATCAAATAAGTCTGGACAAGGGACGGATGGATGGATGGATGGATGGAGCTTCATCTCCAGGGGGAAGCATATACTGCCATTTTACAGGGTTTCATGGTTCCCTGAGCTTGTGTGCATTTTATATTTTCAAAGCACAAAGAAAAATAAACTTGGTTGTGTTTGAAAACCAAGATTTTCTGAAACTTTACAGCGTAAATAATAAGACGTGAGAGATAATTAAAGAGTACACACTTTACAGATAAGTGGTGCAATCCACTCCTGTGAATGTATGTTTCTATTCAAAAAACTTAACCTAGACTATAAAATTCTGCTTTCCTTCCTTTGAGCCAGAACAGAATCCACATACACATAATTAATTCTCAAGCTACTAAGAAGAATCAAAGAAAAGGTTATTTACAAAGGAGGTCTACCATGAAGGAGTAATTCACTGAACCAAGATTTGTTTACCTGGTGAAATGTTAGCTCTACCTGTTCAGTTTCTCTTACTAATGAGAGGCTGAAATGATCCTGCAGGAGACGATTAATTGTTGCAGCAGCACGGAGAACAGACAGGAGGAGGCCGACCCAGATAGCTTTCAGATTGAATTCCACCAAACTATCATCAGGAGAAAGAAACAGGTGTTCAACTCAACAGCCAGGCTTCATTGTGAGCTGTGTGTGCTCCCTAATTACAAAGCTGTTAATGCATTTGTATGAAAAACTAAAACAGGGTACGTTTAAAAACAAAGAGTTATGAAGTCAGCGCCTGCTTCCTCATGGTCAAGTTATATGTGTCATGTGTGTCCTCCTGCAGTCAGTCAGTGCTTTATTTAGCAGATCAAACCCATAAGTAGTACCTGCAACACCTGTTGTGCACAGTACACACTCATTACCAGCTCATCTGCTGTCATAATGATGAGCAATCTGGAAGAACACCAGGTGTGTATAAACTGTTTCTTTTTAGCATCCCTGCTCCTCTTGATGATGACATTTCACCAAAACTATGAGGCAGAAAGATAATCACACCTGCTACAGGTATCTTAGTATCCTCTCTTCTGTCATTGAAGCTGAAATGAAACCATTAGCTGATAGAAACATCAGCTCTTTGTGTGGAAAATTAACAGCCAGCGAGCTGATTTCTAACACGCTGATTTACAAAGAGTTTGGATGCTCAGTGAACCACACACTTAAAGGGCTCGGCCAGGAATTTTTTGTCATTTTAGCCACGTGATCTAATAATTGCCACAACCAAAGCATAAATTTAAATGTAAAGAAGCTGTTTTCCAACTTCCAGTTTGTAGTAGTTAGTATGTGACAACTTGTAAGATCTGTAGTAAACCAAAAATCCCCGGATGTTTCTACTGATCCAGGAAAAATCCTCATTATGCAACGGACCACTCTATCTGACATACTGTTTCCCACAATGCACGGCGCTATTGCTGTTTGTCTATGCAGGAGCACTCAGGTTTAGGTGAATTATCGTCACCTGCTAAAGTAAATCAGCACAACTACAACACAACAACACTAACGATAGGCAGTCTGTGAATTAAAAGTGAAGTGACATGAAAGAAACACTTGTAAATCTGCTCACTTCATACCATGAAAGAGGTGTTTACTTCTATGAAATTCATAATAGCATATAATAAAAATTATTTATTCGATTTTTTTTTCTACTAACAGCCCTTGTAGGTAAGGTGGAAGCAGTTTTTCCATCAGCTGTGAAAAAAAAGTCAGTCTGTTCTACATTTATTTTCAATACACGATAACTTTTGGTGTAAGATTTAAATCAAATATGGCGATTTTGCAGCAATAAGCTTCTGTACCGTTTCAAATTTCATAAAACAGGACCCTGAATTTTTCTATTTTGTCTAGATGAATTTAAAATCTTCCTTGAACCACTGAAAACAATGAAAGACCAAAAAAAACACTCAAAACACATTTACAACTACTTTTCCCTTCCCATGCTAAATTTTCTTCATTTCTTTTTCTAAATATTTCATTTACTTCTGAATTAACTTATCTATTTTGTTTGTGTAACTTCACCACCGACTGGTATAATATGCCTCATCTGGCAATTTCTTTGGATATCAATGAATGAAAACTAGTCTTTGAGTGAATTACTTAATCATTGATGGTTTTAGTGAAGTTTTGAGTGATATAAGCTTTACATGAAGCATGAGAGAGTGCTGATCAACTCTGGTGGGATTAGCCCATCTACGCCATGAAGCATAGACAGCAGGTCTACACCATGTAGTGTAGGCAGCCAGTCCACACCAGTATAGACAGCTTGTGCCACCCGTGTGATTCATCCATGTACAACAGGCTCTCATGTCCACTGTGTGCCCTCCTCACTCATGGTAACAAGGTATGGTAAGGAAGTAAAGTTCAGTTTCCAGTTCTAGAAATACCAATAAGACAGTAAAGATAACTACATCATCTCTTGTTGTGTGGATGAACTCAATAGATTGCCTTATATTACTTAAATCACACTGTCTTGTGTTTTAAACAAATATTATTGACTTCAATACCAGATATATTTGTGTGAAGACACTAACTTGAATTTTATTGTTGATTTTAGGGATTCAATTAAGTTAAATTTGCTTCTTCCAGTGTACACTCGTAGCCTCTGCAGCTGTAGCAGCTCTCAGACAGCTGACATACTCTCCCCTGGTCTCTTCTCTCAGATTGTCTCCCTCACTCCAGCTTCTCATACACTGTAAAACCCAACAGTGTATCTTAATAAACAAAGTAAGTTAAAATAACTTAATTCCCTGAAAAAGTGGCAGCCACTCATTTCGATGAAGTTGGTCTAACTCAAAAATGAATAACTGTAGTAGTAACTCAGTAGATTTAAGTACATGCATTTTTCTTTCATCGTTTAAGTATTTTTCAATCATTTGAAGCTTGTTCAAAATACTTATTTTGTTTAAGTAGATTTGAACTCATTTTATCTGAGTTGAAAGAGCAGACCCTGCTGATCTGGGTTGGAGACCCTGATGCATCTGAGACAGACATGAGGCCTGCACCAGAAGCCATTGTTACTGTGCACCTGAACCGAGGGCAGTGTGAAAATGTAGTACTCCTCTTTACCTGTTGAAGATTAACACCCAGCCAGAATTTGTATGTGGGGC
>RPOG01004492.1:0-10213 GCA_008086565.1 Thalassoma bifasciatum | reverse complement strand
ACCGAGGGCAGTGTGAAAATGTAGTACTCCTCTTTACCTGTTGAAGATTACCACCCAGCCAGCATTTGTATGTGGGGCCAATGTGGTTTATACTTGGGTTACACTTAAGCTGTAAAGTGGGGCCTGGATTGTCCGTGGGTTCTATCATGGCCCCATATGGGTTTTCTATGGGATTAGACTGTTGGGCGGGGCCTAGCTAGGCCACATATAAGACCCATCCCCCAGTTTAAAGCTCTATGTAGAACTTCAAGTTTCAGTTGTTTCAACTCAATAATGTTTGCAACCCAGAAGTCAAATACTGCTCCTTTCCAACCTAATGATGGTTTCATGAAAATGACGTTTTGTCGTAACCTTACAGTGATGGTTGAGTTTGCTTTAAACAACTAAAATCACAATTCTGAGTTTGCTGAAAATATGGAAAAAAAGGTATTTTATATGTAAACTTAACTTTGTTATGTAAATGTAAATAGCCATTAACCTTTTTGAAAAAAAAAGTCCACAGGGTACAATGTGCTGTTAAAAAGAACACAACTCTTTCTGCATGACCTCTTTACAGGAATATTATCCATTTAACCCCCCCCCGCAAACACTTTCCTCTCATATGTCACATGTCACTTTAACCTCCATCACCTTGTTTCTTCAGTTTCAGTACACCTTGGACTCCAAATACTTCCTGCCTTTTACTGCATTTAATTGCTGAAACACTTTTACACTGAAGAATGTTGAGTAGAATTAAGTGCTTTGAAAATAAGTCAAACAAACCTTTAAAAATGAATTGAAGTACTGCCATTTCGAATTATATCTGAATGAAAGGATTCAATGGATTTACTGAATAACTTAAGTATGTGTAACTAAAAATCTTGGTGAACTAAAGAGTAAATGCGTAAAAAGCATTGGAAAAATAGAGTAGATACAATCAAACTGAAGTTTATTCCTTACCAAACCTTGTGACCATGAGTGAGAAGGGCACACAGTGGACATGAGAGCCTGCTGTACATGATCCCACCCAAGCACAACACAGACTGTCTGTGCACTGTGGTTTAAATCTGTCCACGCACCACAGTGTACACCGATTGTCTATACAGTCGTGTGGATCAGCTGTCTGTCCTCCATGGACCAGACCAGCTGTCACCACTCTAACGGTCTCTGGATGTTGAGGTACAGGAAGTAACGTTGTTTATTCCTGTGCAATTCCTGATGACTATGGATCAGCCCTTAATTTGAACCTTTGTTTGGTCTAATTATTTTACCTTTTTTTTTGGCTGCCAGTTATTCACTGTATGTCAGATTACAGGAAATGACAATGTACATTACAGTGATATACGAGCTATAAGTCTTAGCCATGAATGCCTTGGTGCAGACAGCCGGTGTGGACACAGCACCAGTTTATGATGCAGAGCATGGACAGCACGCCCGCCTGCACCATGCAGGATAGACAGTCAGCCTGCCTGCATCGTGGGGCGCAGACAAACAGCCAGCCTACACCATGGAGTGCAGAAACAGAGATGGCCTATGCTGCAGACGAAGACAGCTCACCTCCTCCATGCAGGAAAGACAGTCAACCTGCCTATGCCGTAGGACATGGGCAGTCAGGCAGCCTTTACTGGGAAGTGTAGACAGCGTACGTCATTTTTGTGTGGTAACCATGGACAGCAGGCACTTATGTCTGTTGTGTGCCCTCCTCACTCGTGGTGACAAGGTTTGGTAAGGAACAGGGCTGGGTATCGAGAATCAGTTCCTCTTGGGAATCCATAAGAAATGGTTCCATCCATCCATGAAAATTCCTGTAGATATTTGTCAGCTTTTCATTTGAACTGGGATGTTTTACTTTGATTTTGCTTGGCACTTGTTGCTGCTGTCATGTACTGTGTGTTGGACTACAGTATATGACTGTGAGGAGTAGTTGGCTGGTCCACTCTGTAGAGTGTATACAGCCAGCCTACACCAAAAGACTTTTCAATAAAAACATGAGGTGCTGCATGCCATTTAAAAGTTTGGATTACTGTTATTGTAATGTGGTGTTTAGTATTAGCAATAAGACAAATATTGTCTGTAATGGCATATCGAAGAAGCGCACTTTTTTCTGCCATGCAAGAACATGATGTTTCAATTCTTTAAGTGAAAGTCAAGAAATAAATTACCAATGATTTTTGTCTTGTATTGAGTTTTTACAACTTCAGTGGTTTAAGGCAATCGGTTTCCTCATTTGGTTTGAGTTGCCATAAGTTGAATAAAAAAAAAAAAAATGTAATTTCAACTAAGTTTATTTAAAATATGTTCAGTCACATACTTTCAGTATGCTCTTAAAAATGCTTCTTATGAAGAAAAATTTATAGAACATTTATATTATATAATTTATAGAACATTTATAGAACAATAAATGAAACAGGTTTAGTGAACTTAGTTGAAATTAAACAATGAAATTAATCCATGTGTTACCATATCACTGTAAAAAGGGAATTTCTGATCGGCTGCAGTAATATATTTCTTTTTAATAAATTACACTTCTTTTTCTAAGTCAAGGTTGCCAGTGTTTTTTTTTTCTTTTTGGTAAAATGTCAAATTAAAAACCTGTATTACTGACTTGATGTAATATTTTGATTTATTTCATCTTAACATAATGAATTCTGATGTTTCACTTACTTTAATGCACTGTTAAGCCTGATGAGTAAGTTCAACTCAAATGATTTGAGGAAACCGGTTGCCTTGAATCATTTAAGTTTAATTTCTTACACTGTATAACTTCAGAAAACTAATTCATTTGAGCTCAAGTAACTTAAATGGGCCATGAAAAAAGGGAAAAGTTGGACCAACTTAACTTAATTGTTTCAGTTGGTCACACTTAAATGAATTAAGTTCTTTTAAATAACGTAAGTAAGTTAAATTAACACACTTGATTAAGTCAAATATACTCAATAATTTAACTGTTTTCAAATCAATGTTTTGCATTAATCAAACTTAAAGTTTTCAGTTGTTTCAACTTGATAACACAAAAGTTTCTGGTTTGCCAAATCAAGGTTTATGGTTTTGTCACCGTGAGTGAGGAGGGAGAATAGTAGATATTAGAGCTCATGACACAGTCCACCCCTGAACGTGCAGGTGTCTGTGTTTGATGTGGCAGGGGCTCTGGTTCCTGAAAATATAACAGGAGTTATCTTAAGTTTGTCATCAAATTTTTATTCAAAAGTATGAATGTTATAGGGTAGAATGTTGGGTCAGAAAAGAGCAATATTTTATTTTTGGATTATGCACATTATCAAGTTGAAACAACTGAAGTTGTTAGATTAATATAAAACGTTGATTTGAAGGAAGTTGAATCATTAAGTTCATTTGACTTAATCAAGTGTGTTAATTTAACTTACTCACATAATTTCAAAGAACTTAATTCATTTAAGTGTTACCTATTGAAACAATCCGATTAAGTTGGTCCAACTGTTTCCTTTTTAATGGCCCATTTAAGTAACTTGAGCTCAAATGAATTAGTTTTCTGAAGTTATAAAGTGTAAGTTAATGAACTTAAATGATTCAAGGCAACCGGTTTCCTCAAATCATTTGAGTTGAACTTACTCATCAGGTTTTACAGTGTACCAGCTCCTGCCAACACTGTCTGATTCAGCAGATATGCTGTGCAGATTGAAAAACTCTTAAATTAGCTAAGTGTGCAGTGAAATGTCTCTTCTTAAAGAGCTCTGTGTGGATACGCTGCCACCCCGACTCTCCTCTTCATACGGCAATCAGTGGAACGAGCCCGGGGCTAGAGGCGCTCCCAAGCTTTTTGTGAAGTCTCTGACCTAACTGTGGCTCTTTTCGCCGTGGGGCAACAAACATTTTGCAGCGAAGTGAAAATGAAAAGAACTAAATTTAGCTCGAGCTGGAGCTCAGTCTTTGTCGAAATTAAGGAAATACTCCAAAATGTGTTTTCAGCTGGTTCTTTCTGAACATCTTTGACTGTAAATACACCGACTGTCATCACCAGCCGCAGGAATCAGAGAGAGGGGGGAGCTGAGGTGTGGACACAGATGACGTCACCTGAAGCTGCCTGGTGTCGGTCAAAGGCAGGGGTGTCCAAACTTTTTTACAAAAGGGCTGTATTGTATACTGTGAAAATGACCAGGGGCTGACAGCTCTTACTGACGTCTATTAACAGCAAAAGTGACAAATAATTGCTCTATTTGAGAACTATTTCTTTAAAATTATTTCAGAAAAAAATCAAAAACAGTCTCTTAGTTTAGTCAAACATTCTGGTGCTATTATTGCAGACTTATGAGATAAAACCAAACATGGGAAAATGTGTCATAATATTTCATGGCAGGATCAGGATCTGGACTTTGTCACGTTTGTTTATGAGACAATAATAAAAACATTTTTAACCCCAAATATCTCTGTTCCTGCATTCTGAACTACTTTATGCATCAATTTTTGTCTTTTCTTCACCATTTCATTACTTAAATTCTGTGTCCTCTAATGTGTTAATTTATTTATTTATTTATTTTTCAACAACTCTAAAGTGGCTTACACACAGTCCAAATATTTGTGAAATGTTACCAGATACACTACCGGTCAAAAGTTTTAGGACACCCCAATTTTTCCAGTGTTTTTACAGAAAGTTATGCCGTTTAATGTCTCACTGCACTCAGACGTCAAAGCATAGTACAAATAAGCAATTGGAGTCAAAAAAGAAATTATGGAATCAATTTATAGACCAAAATGTATTCTGAACTGTTGACTCTCAGAAACTTGTCCTCTGGTTCAGTTGTGGCTTTGGGTCTGCCAGACCTCTTCCTGTCAAAGTTTCCCCCAGTTTCTGACTTCCTTTTGATGGTGAAGGAAACTGTACTCACTGACACCTTGACTTTCTTTGTAATTTCTCTGTAGGAAAGACCTACATTTTTCAGTGTTATGATGGTCTGTCTCTCTTCCACTGTTAATTGCCTTTTTCTTGCCATTTCTGTAGCAACACATTACTTTCTGCAGTACAATACTGTTCAACTGATGCTCACGAGGGTATGGTACCACATTGTGTTCAAACTCTGCTTTGATGCTGACAGAGGGGCTTGTTAGTAATCAAGCAAACTTGGAACACCTGTAGGAATTAGTAGCAGCAGCTTTTTAAGGCTTGGTCACCCTTCGTTGCTGCAGGACAGTTATCATTTGTTAACCCATTTTGTGTTATTGTTCTGAAATGTACTCTGTTTTTCAGTTTTGGGTAACCTTACTTTTTATTTTACCCTCTGGTAGTTCACCACTTACCGTTGTATCATTTCAAGCGACTGATTGGACTTGAGTGACTTGAATTGCAATAAATAACTGGAAAAATTGGGGTGTTCTAAAACTTTTGACCAGTAATGTATATTACTTTTTTTTTTAGGTACCTTACAGAAACTTTAAATGTATACAATTAGAGCATGATTACTTTGAGTGACAAAATTAATACATAGTAAGATGAAAGTTGGGAGCCGCATGAACTAGACGGCAGGCCACAATTGGCCCTCGGGCCAGAGTTTGGACACCCCTGGACTAAGGCCTCATGCTGCCTCTGCTCCTGTCCTGCTCTTGATTCTTACTCAAAAAAAGTGTGAAGGATTCAGAACAATGTTTGACCTCCATATCTTAGAAAAAAAACACAAAACTGAGCAAAAACTGACTTTCTGCAATGCATTTCAATGGATGACCAGGCAGATCATGTGTAGTGTTTGAGAATGGCTAGTGGCCTCGCAGTATGATTGGCTTATTTTGTTTGACAGCAGAGCTTAGCCATAGGTCAATTGCCCACTCTTATTAGCCCAGCTATTGTCTGTATAATCAACAGCAGTTATAACAAACTAAACCTTTCAGGGATACTTTGGATGGCTAACACAGGTGCAGATGAGGCCAGAACTATCTTTCAGTGAGTTGTGTGTGTAGCAGCAGGTGTGTTGAGGTCAGTATTATTTATTCTCAACATTTAACCAGAGAGCAGTCAATGATAAACAGTCCTGCCCTCTTCAAACAGACAGAGTCCAGGTGTTCCTCCCAGCTCTCTGCACATCTCCCTCTGTCAGTCTTTATGTTTATAGATGGATCCAAACACCATGGATGCCTTTAAGGAAAGACAGTCTGAAGAGCTCACTGTTAGTTTCCCCATTTTTATGAAACATGAAGTGTTGTTCTTGTCTTTGACAGCTGGCCTTGAGTGTGGCTATTCAGAACAGGCAGGAACACTTCTGCCTCCAGACAAGGACACGCTGTCTGTAACAACAGGCTTTAAATCACTGAGCCGTGCTTTAACATCAGATAGGACGCACATATTCACTCAGGCATTGCATGTATTTAAAGGCTGTATGGCAACTTAAAGGGACAGGGTTTTTTAAGTGGATGAGCTTGTTGTCAATAGTCTGTATTTTACCTCGAGAGATTCTCACTCAGATCGGAGCCTTTTTTGAGAAAACAAGCTGTAGAACTAGATCAGAAGATAGAGGAAGATACGCAAACTCCAACCTAAGCACTGATGTCAGCGCTCAACCTGGGGATTGGTCAGGGATTCACTTTGCTATCACAAAAAGACTCATTTTGTTTTTACAACATCAAAGGCCTTTGCGCACTGAGTCTGTAATTTTTGGATGCAATTTTTTCGGATCCATGACCGATGTGTTTATTTACTGCGAAATTTCACAGCACGGGAGAAATGGAATAATCGTCCAGTTCTGAAGATGATCCTGTGGTTCTTTTACGACAAGCGAACAGAAAAAAAGTCACTAGGTCACACACACACATTCACAAACACACACACAGATACACATATGCACACAGACACACCCCCACCCATCAACACACAAATCTTTAGCCATCTTCTGATCTTTACAAAGAAATTAGTGAGAAATTACCGAAAATGTCCTGGTAAATGTGTAAATATACCACAGCAGTTAGCCTACGGTGTCCCTGAACAGTCAAACAACACTGGAAACGACCTGGACAGATGAGAAAAAACGCAGCAAATCGAATCTGTTCCGAAAATAAATATTGATAGAGGAAAGTTTCTGCATCAGTGTGCAAAGATGATTGACATAACATTGGGTAGAACTTCTTTTTTTATGAATTTATGATTGAAATTACTCGATATATATAAATATATACTTCACTCTGGTTGACCAGCCCTCTGGAGGTCTGTGAAGACTAGAGCTATGTTCAGACCTTGGTGTTCGAGGCCCACTCCTCCAGCATGTCTCAAAGCAGTTAGGAGATCTTTGTTCTGACCTTATGTTTACAGATCATAAGTTTTATTTGTGAATGTTGTATTTCAATCAGTTTTCAAAGAGATCCATGGATCACTATAACATATGAATTTGTAGAGGTTTGAAAATCTCTACACATTTAGTCTGAACATCCAGCCCTGTTACTTTATATCCATGTTTAAATCATAGGCAAGAAGAATACAATTTATTATTATTATTATTTTTTTTTTTTAATGAATGGGATCCTTTCTTGTATAATTTATTTCTTCATATCTCTTCTTTTGAAAGCTAAATCAGCCACAGCCTGTTGTTGTCATGTAGCCACTTTAGAGCAAGATTTAACGGCGGGTCGTAGAGAGCAGAATGGTAGACGGGTTGGTGATATAAACCGGCTGTCAGGCTGTTTTTTTTTACTCCTGCTGCTATCTCTGTGTTTCAGGAGCAGAGTGTGTTTGTGAAGCGTTACGGCCATGTGAATGACATCATTCAGGATTCCCGGGCCATCACACAGAGACATAAACCTCTGAGCATCTGGTTGTTGTGTGTGTGCATAAATCCAATCTGACTCCAATCTGTTAAAGGGAACACTCTGGTTACACTGCTGCAGACCGACAGGATGGAGAGAGACGCAGAGCTCATTGGTGGAGGAAAGAGCTGCAACTCACTCATTGATTATTTGGGATTATTGATCCACTTATTGGATGATGAATCACACAATTACCAAGTTTACAGCTATCAACCTCTAAATCTAGCCCTCAGGTTCATTTCTGCTCTGGAATCAATTTATGCATATGGATAGTCTGATTATTCTGTCAGGGGTTGTAGCTAACAGATGCTGACCAAAGGTTGCAGTACCACTGAAATTTACAGGAGGCAGTGTTGAGCTATGTGGCCATCAGTTGAAGTTGGACCACTTTGTTGGTTACCTTTATCACAGTGCCTGAAAATGCTGTGTCCACTCCTAAATGTCAAAATGTAAGACTCTAAGATATTAAATTAATCAAATTGGGGGGACATTTGGGTGTCACAGTTACTCTTCACTTTAATCAAAAATATACGACATACAGACACAGGAAGGTCTGAAGCACACACAGACACTGGCACACACGTACAGAGACCCAGAGATGATGATTGAGCAGCATTATTCCTGTAAAAGTTCACATTTCATTTTTTAGGAAAATCCCACAGACCCTACCTTTAATTTTAGTCGAAGGAGAGAGCTTCAGAGAGCAGGTGGCATTTGTTGAGCCAGAGTACAGGTCATTATCACAGAGAACAACAGCTACAAGAGAGGAAGAAATGCATGAAGAAAGAGCAGCAGAACCGAAGGATGATAAACAACATGTTGACAGAGACACTGTCACTACAGCTCTGTCCTTTATCACCATAACAAACCATAGTATTTAGAGCTGAGATTTGAAGATCGTGGTCTTACAGACTTGCAGCACTGATGAGCAACACATTAATTTTACAGGTGTGAGGTCTACAAATCTGGTCCTGGAGGTCTATGTCTTACAGACCTTTGTTTGTTTGTTCATTTAAGGTTAAAAGAAATAATAATCTGCCTACTCAAGTACTCATTCATTAAGTAAATTGAGTTACTGAGTACAGGGATTACTATAAATTCCCATCCCTAATACCTGGAGTAGTGTTGTGACGTTCACGAACGAACCAGTTCTTTTGAACGGCTCGTTAAAATGAACAATGGGAACCGAGTCGCAGCAGGGATCCGTTCAGGTGTCCTCCTCAGGGTTTAGCTTTTTTACAGAGCAACAAAATGTGTTTTAATCGTTTCACTAAAATCTGTTTTGCACAGAAATTCATTGTAGCCTGCTTTGTTTTGTAATGTTTATATGCGTTCAAGTCATGGTTTACACCTGTATCAAATACACAGAATTTGTACAAGGGGTAATTCAAAATAGTGACGTCACTGTCAAAGCAGAGTGATATGGCGCCACCCTGTGGAATATTTACAATGAATCCAGATCAGACTTAAAAATCTAATCCACACGTCAATAAGGTTAAAGTCAATATTTCAGAATAATTCAAACTCATCTTGGTGGGATATCTAAATTCATTCCTCCCAGTGATTATTTCCAAGATAAAATGAGTTAAGGCCAGGCCGGCTTCTTCATACTTAATAAATATAAAAATGAGCCGAAGGAGCCAGTTTTTTGAACGTCTCTTTGAAAGGAACGGCTCACCAAGATCTGGCTCCTCTCAAAGAGCCACAAATCCCATCTCTAACCTGGAGACTGATACAGAGGACTGACTGTTGCTGATAAAAGGCCCCTATGTAAAAAAAATTGACCATTCTTGAAAAGAAAAAGTCATATTATCAATTGTAATTGTAATTGTGAAATGCATGAAGCTGTGTGTTTGTCTTTGGAGTACAAATAAATTTGCAAGTGATCCCAAACTTTTGCGCAATAATGTGCAAATGTAAATACATATGGATATGAGCATGACAAATGCATAACACAAATATATTAGTTACAGGTTATTGCTAATTAAGCTCGTAGCTAACTATATTTGTCATTGACATACCCCTGCTCTCTCTTCAAACGAGAGAAGGGGGAGAACAGGAGGAGCTACAGAACCCTAAATGTTTCTGATAAAGAAAAGAGGAGCAACATCCTGTCCTGCAATCAGGACACAAAGAGCAGAGCTGGGGAGATTTGAGCTGCAGGACTCCTATCAGTATATTCATCCACTTCCTGGACTGAGTAAGTTGTGTGTGAACCTGGTGTGTGTTTGAGAGCTCCATCGTAGCTCTGTTTAATTATCAGCTTCCCACACACATAGTGGAACACATTACATTAAAAAGAACCTAAAGGAGGCACATTTTACAAAAACTCTACTTGTTAAAATGTTCTTATATTCAAATTGGTCAGAGTAAAACATTTTCCATTTGCTGCATTTCCAGAGACGACGCATCCTCCACACACTCACACACACACACGTACTGAAAACAGCAGACCCCCTCCATACATTACTATAAT